>JAPYZA010006905.1:0-12913 GCA_030522685.1 Eupelmus azureus
AGGACGTCCAGACGAGGCTATCGTTGAGTCCCACGAGGCCAGCTGGGAATAGATTCTCACCATTGCACTAAGGTGAGAATCCCCGGAGGAGAAAAGGGATAACCTCACAATCTGAACATCGTCAAATTTTAAATTAAATTTCCTTACATATTCATAACAATATATTCATATATGACATTTACTTATGATATATTCTAAATAACGACTGAAAGAAAAAATTTGAAATAATTTGAGAGATAATATAAAACAAATTTTCAAATTTATCAAAAAATATCTCATTAATAATTTGTATTTTATTATTTTAGAGGTATGTTTTTCTAATTTTGTACGTCTTCGATTATGTGCAAAAATTAAATTGAATCTATGTATTTATATTTGAAATCTTTATGGAATAGAATAAATAATAATAATTTATCTTGAAATCATAATAATAATAATGTATATGTGAATTGCTTTAAGTGAATTTTTAAAAAAAATCTACTCGTTAATTCTTATCTTTTATCAAACAACAAACAAAAAGTTATTAAATCTTTAATAGGCAACACGTGTGTAAATATAAAATAATGCATATGCAATAACCTGGGAATCACAGGCCGCACTAAACATTTCTATAATCATTTCATTGTTTACAATAAAATATGAATTTTGCAACTGGTAATCACAGTTTTTCGAATTACTAATGATAATGTATGATTTGCTGATAACATGGTGACATACCCACTCTGTATAAAAGAGCAGTTTTGCACGATATTGTTATCAAATCAGGTTCAACTTTCCTAATTAGGACTTTCAAAGTAAGTTTTTCTGTAAGTATTTTTGATAGTTAGAATTAATAAATTTATAAATAATTCATTTTCATTAATTTAAAAACCTTTAATATCATACAAAATAATTAATTAAAAAATTTATTGATATAAAATAACACTGCAGCTTTGTATAAAAATTAATTTTTTACAGACAAGCCAAACCATGAAGTTTTTCGCTAGTCTATTACTGCTGGCTGCAGTAGCTATGTTAGCAGTAGAAGCCTACGTCCCACCAGTTCAGAAGCCGCATCCAAATCAGCCTAAGTTCCCTACTTTCCCAGGCCAAGGCCCATTCAAACATCGTCCTCAACACCCCAATGTAAGTAAAACACGAATGATATTTCAATATGATATTATCTTATATTTGATCATGGGTTTGGGGAATAACGACTTTTAAATTATCCTAAATTATCATCATCACAATATTGTATACTTAAGATACTTTCTTAAATAGAATAATTATTATATCGATTAATTGATAATGATTTTCAGCGCTTTGTTCGCTCACCACAAAATGGACAAATCTCTGTTAATGGCAAAAAGGAAGGTGGCAAAACTTCATGGAACGTAGAAGGTCAGAAGAAGATTTGGGGAAATGATCATGGAAGCATTCACGTTAGCGGTGGAGCTAGCAAGCAGCCCGGTGGCAAACCTCAGGGTAATATTGGAATCGGTGGAAAATTCCAGTGGGGTTAAGCTGCAAAGCATATGTATATAAATATATATTTATTAAATACGTTTTCTAAGAATATTAATATAAATAAACTTATGAAATATCAGATTATAAATATTGTTTTTATTACGATCTAAAATTTTTAAGGCACAATAATCGCATACAGTATTTTATCATTAATGAAAATGACCTTCATGTTATCAAGGTCAAAAGAAAAACAATTCGGTTAAAATAATTTTTTTCTCAAAAATAAAATAAGATTAGATTAATATTTACAATTAATATATAATCAATAATATAATATCAATATATCAGCATGATTTTTTTTTTCGAGAATACCTTTCTTACAATACTATATTTTGATTCTAAATATTCCAAAACATTGCTATAATAACGCGAATTTTTAAAACTTTTTTCCTACCAACACAAAGCTTTCTCAACTAGGAAGCAAGCAAAAAAAGAAAACCCAAGCTCCCTTCAATTTTTCACCCAAAACTGTAAACTTCCCGGGACCCTTGACTCTCCTCCACCCGGCATATACAAAAAGGTGTCTAAAATAATACAAATTGCCCGGCACATGTTTTATTATCCTTGTAAAACACGACGTTCTATCATCTTTCACCCGCGCGCAGGAAGATTAAGGACGACTCAACGCGCTAATGCTCTAGCTGTGCTGGGTGTTACATTACACTTTGTAAAAGGTGTAGCGCGCACGCGCCTCTATCTTCGTTCACGTATCCCTCGGGAGCCGCCCCCGCTCGTTTTTATTTCCGCTTTAAAATTCCATGGTAAGGCGATGCTCCGCAAATTGAATGTTTGTCACTTGGAGGCGGTACTTTATAGGCACACTTCGACGATCTTGAACAATCGGCTGTCTGCCTTTATTCTTCTTCATAGTTGAAATAGAATTTGAGAGTGGCGCTTGTTTTGTGGGAGGATACCTTGAGCGGTGTATTTCTTAAATGGATGATGGTTGAAGTATGTAAGGGAGACTTGAGCATGGGGTAGCATGGGGTAAATATTGTATAGATTACATCAAATATCTTCTATGACCAACAATTTTTGACATAGTCATTTAAAAGCAAAAAACTACCGTATCTATATACTTTTTGCAAAAAAACTTCTCATAGGCAATTTTTAGCGAAAATCTTGTAACATCAAAACAAATACTACCCTTATTTTGAGCACATTTATGTAATTTTGTAGAATTATAATAACAAGGATTTAAAGATATTTTCAATTTCAAGGTAAATTTGAATATTAGATATAAAACGATACACTTAAAATATAGTTTTGCTAAAAAGTTACATAGGATTAAGAAAAGATTAAGAAAGTTTCAAAAGACTATCTTAATAAACCATAATAACAAAATTAATTTATCTAAGCAAATTTAAATTTAAGAAAAATAAAAATTTAAAACTTTAAAATAAACCTACAAAAAATATTAAAAAAAATAAAAATACTCTACGTCTAGTGAGTTTTAAAGAAAAGTGTAAATTTTCCCGAAATATTATGGAACTACGTAACATATGGAGTATCTGTGAAAAAACTCTTTTGAATTTTAAGAAATAAATTATGAAGTGAACAAAAACCAATGCTAAAATAATACTTATGTTTAAAATGACATTTGTTCAAAACTATTTATTCTGTTTTACTTACCGTTAAATAAAACCTGAAAACCAAAAATATGCAAGTTAGCTCTCTCTTCCCTGACATATAGAAAAGTTTTTATTCAAACAAGAACAACTTTTATTGAATTTCACTGTAAATTTGATTTTTGATCAAATGACAATACGTTCAAAATGGAAAATGGCTTTGAAATTTCAAAAATGAAAACTCTGCAAATGGTGTTTTGTCCAACAATTTAATTTTAAACTGAACTTTGAATATTTCAGCAATTTAAAAGCAATTGACTTCAACCACAGCGCATTCTCATCACGTTTTGCCACACGGATGCAGTCACAGTTTTGGTTTCAAACTACAATATTCACTAGCCCGTGAAGCATTTACAATTTAAATCTCCGCGACTGAAAGTTGTATTTCGTACGTAAAAGCTATTTGTTTAATTTTCAGATATTTTTATATAGCCGGGTTTTTATTTTGAGTACAATTTTTAAGCCTCTCACGCTGAATGCTGAGTTCAATTAATATTTGTAAGCATAGATTACAGTATCTTTTAGCTATTTTTCTTTTAGATGTGTATTCATGACAATCACCTAATTGTCAAGAAAATGTATCCTCTGCGCAAAGGAATGAATCGCTCTATTTCCATAGAAAATGCTATATCAGCGGACTCTCTCTTGGTCTCTCTCTCTCTCTCAGTTACTGGTAGTTGAATAAAAGATTAAGGAATCATATACATCTTATAGTACCTGAAAAAATATAAGAATCATTAATTGTTTAATTGAAATGAACATTTTTAAATCAAGTAAGTATCACGACATATTACCTTTTCTGATATAAAGAAAAATCGTTTTTATCATTACTTTATTGAATTCATGTTTCATAATTGAATTATAATAATTAAATTTATAATTATTAAATTTTATGGTCTCATTTATTGATATACGTAGGCTATCTAAAAATACTAAAATACTAAAATTATTATATATTGAGAAATATTAAAATTTTGGAAAATTTTTTAGTCTATATTGTCTACATATTATTTATTTAAAATGTTAAAAAAATTAAAATAATAAAATTAATATTTGATCTCTAAATATTTTGTTTTACAGATTCAAAAGAGTTGAAAAAAATTATCAAAAACTTTTCCATAATTGACCAATAGAAAAATTTATTTTATATTTTTATAAAACTTTCTTGTTCAGTTCATTGCATAAGATTGATTATAGATTATAATATTATCAATTTGTCTTTAAAACAAGAAGAGTGACGTAAGCAAAATACCTTAAATAATCGGAAATAATAAATATATATTTTTATTAGTGCATTTTCGATATAATCATCTATTTTACTTTTACTCTTCACACATTTACAAACGATCTTCCGATAACCTATTAAATTAAAACGCAAACACAACCACACCACACCATATTGCAAAAAATCTCTCAAAAACAATCTCAAACCACATTCATCATCCACCCAAACAGCCGCTACACCTCACCCTTATATCTACCTCTCTCTCTCTCTCTCTCTCTCCTGGCCGCAAAAATTTTCATTTCCTCGTATCACCCCGAAAAAGCCGAGCTCTGCCCATAACAAAACCACATAAATCCCGAGCGTATCCATAACAATCGTAAAAAGAGAGCTTGCGGCCGCGCGTTTTATCTTATCGACGCGCGCGCGCGCGTGCGGGGGTGGCTCGCCGGCGAGGGTAGCAAACGGACGGTGCTGCCACCACACGAGCGCGGCGCGCATTTTCCGCGAGCTATTTTATTTGATTACCGACCAACGGAGCAGCGCTGCCGGGTTACACGTCGATGCTGGCTCTCCGGGGGATTGAGTGGCGGGATCGATAATGAGGTAGGTTGGCTTTTTAGAATTCAACGCGCGATGCTCTTTATTTTTTATTTCTGTTTTGTTTCGTTTCGAAGGGAAAACTGCATTGTTGCGGGAGAGCGAGCGTCGGCGCGAGTGGTTTTGTTTCGGACTGGGCGAGTAAATGGGGTGAATTAATCGCGTGGGAGTTTTTGTTTGAATTGCGCGCTGTTGGCGGGAGGCAGCAATTATGTGAAAATATCGAGTTAGTGGAAATGGTTTATAAATATACGTTTAATTATGCATTATTGAACGGTTTTTGTTTGTTGGATGATTTGGGTCGCGGGAGGGGAGGACGAAAGATCTAAAATTTTGTTTTTTTGTAGTTAGTAAATACGTTTATTTATTTTGTATACTGCATCGTGTAATGAAATAAATTATTTTTGTTGGTGCACGATTGTAGTATATATTTTCTTTTTGTACTATAATTATTTTAGTTTCATTTATATTTACACATTATAATATCATAATTATTAATTCAACAAAGTTGAAAATTGTTTAAAATATTATAAATTTCATTTGGTGCTGCGAGTTGTATAAATAGAATTACAATAGTTTACATGGAGAAGTGAGAGAAGCATTTTCAGTATTTGTTTGTTACAATACCACTTCGACCACGGGATGGATTTTCCACCAAGCTGTCGCAATTTTCCGAATGACAGTTATTGTTTTGTGGGACATACAGTCCAGTATTTCTATCACTAAAAAAATAGTAGCAATTTTCAGTCGATGTAAACCTCAATTTTCTAAAATGTTCCGTCGTACTCTTTTAGTTATTAAAAAACTGCCATTCCAACTGCAAAGGTAGCTTTGACCAATTTTTTAAATCATCTGTATACAAAGTCAAAAATAAAACTTCCCTTTTATCAAAAAAAGAAACCATAAATCTGAGGAACAATCAACTTCTTTCTAAAATATTACAAATCACAATCATCCTCATAAAATCTTTCCAAAACACCAAAGCATTCCAATAAAGCTCACTCTTCCTTCTTTCACCATACCCCACAACTACAAACCCATCTAAAAGGCTTTTTCAGCGCGGTACAAATGTCAGGCCGTACATCCCTCATCAAACGGACTTCTCACTTCCCTTATCGGGCGCAATCCCACTTCCTCCGCGCGGCTCTCATATCCGTTACTGCAGCGATCGCGAGCCATCACAGCCACACACCTGCGCGCGCTCATCCGCCTCGCAGTCGAAAGTATCCCTCGCGCCGGCGTCATTCCGCGCGCGAATCTCCCATAGGCATCCCCGCGCACTTCGACGATTTATGAGCTCATCCCCCCCGGCATGCGCGCACGCGTGCATATGCGTATACAGAACCGCGGACGCGGAATATGTTTACGCAGCGAGGGCGCGCGCGTTATCTTCGACCCTCGCCTGCTCCTCATAAAAGACGACTCTCTTGCTTTATGTGCGAGGCTAGGAGGATAGGTTGGGGCTTTTTTTTCGCGAGTGTTGGATGCGAGTGTAATGGAATCTTGGGATGTGGGATTTATTCGCGCGCGAGCGATTATTTGAGGGTGGAATTTTTTATGGGCTTGTAGAGGCTTTCGCGCGGTTTTGTTTGGGCTGGCTGGATGGATTATTTGAGGGGTGATTTGGGTTTTGTAGTGAATTATTTAAAGGGTCGTATTCTTTCAATTTACCCCTACTTCTTTAATATCAAAGCCATTTAAAAATTCAAAAATAATACTTCGCACACAAGCCAGCTTGCTAACGAAACCAAAAACGTCAACCACCCTCTCAGTCACCAAGCAAACAAACCCGTAGTCGCTCCACCGTCGTCCGCATTTTACACGAGACTCGGTGAAATAGCGACGGCATCAATAACCGGTTTATCCGGCGCCGATGGCGCTTCGCGTGCACTTCACTTGAAGAAAAGCCACTCGTAATCCAGCCGCGCGCTAGCGGCTGGTCGATATAACGTCGCCGGCGTCGACGACGCGGACGCTGTTGGTTCGACCTCGTTTCACTGGCTACGCGCGAGCCCCTCGCGGCTGGAGCTAACGAGAATAGCGCGGGAGAAGCGGCAAGTTCGGGGATATGGGAGCGAGGATGTGTGTACAGAATCGCGGAGGGCATTACCAAGATAATGGAAGTAGACTGTTGGTTGTGGTAATAGTTTTCAGAAAAACGGGTAGTGGAGGGTTTGGGGTTTGGGGTACGCGTGTGGGTAAATTTTGGCGTGGAAAAATTTTGGTTTTTATTTATGGCAAAATATTATTTTATATTACTATATAATTGTTATCTTATATTATTAGGTAACTGAGATTCAATAAAGATTTCTTTTGAAACCATATTGTACCGTGCAAAGTTTTATAGCGAAATCTATCCGAGGGTATTCAAGAAAATAAAGAAAATTGATTTGATCACTTACTTACATATACAGGGTGTCTGAAAAGTTCTGGAACGACACGATAACTTCCGAACTAATAATGGTAGACAAAAACTAACGTACATGTTTGTTAGGATTTTTCCCCAACAATCGACTTGACCTTCAAATGACCTTGAAGGTCATGGCCAAAGTCAAATTCAAGGTCACCATCAGATAGGTGGAGAAAAATCCTAACAAACATATATGTTAGTTTTTTTCTACCATTACTAGTTCGGAAGTTGTCGTGCCGTTCCGAAACTTTTCAGACACCCTGTATATATTTATTAATACATTCTTAAACATTGCTTGGGATAAGATCATTTTGTGATAAAAATATAAGTTTTTAGACAGTTTCATGTTTTGCGATGGATGACAGTTTCTATCGGTTCCCGTATCTAAAAAAGTACTGATGTTTTTTTTTAATATTATTACGCATAATCTATTTTTTTTAACTTTGGTTTTGTTTCAAAATATTAAACAGCAATTGTAAAACTTTGACACTTCATCAGCACTTTCATCATTTTAAAACTCGTTTTTTTCTCATTAAACCATTCAACTTGATCACTCCACGAGCTCCCATGAACACTCATGGCTTTACTTTTTACTCTTTTCCATCCTGTAACCTTGCTCTCCTGGTCCCACGTATCCTCGCGAAAAACGAGAGAAAGACAGAGCCGGAGAACGCGAGACGAGCAAGCTTCCACCGTTTAGGGTATCTCAATGGAAATCTTAATAACCTCCGTTAAGTTAGCTGCGCGTCCCGCCGCTGTCCCTCAACCCTGCATATACTCGCGTTCCGGCACATAATATTAGCATAGCGAAAATGACCCATCGATGAACGTCTCCCTCTGAGGTATCGTGTGTACAAGAGCTCCTGCCGGAAATTTATTATTTGAATTAACATGTTGATTTTATGCACTTTTACAGGTTCTTAATTGCTCGGATGCAACGCGCCTTGCTTTTTAAGATATACTGAATTTCAGGATGATAAGGCTTTTTTGATCGTTGATCAAGCCGATTAATTTAAATTTTATTTATGAGTGTCAGTAGCGAGTTTAGATAAGAATTTTTCGGCGAGCCAAATATACCATTCTAATGTAATCTTAGTAAATTATTTAATGCTGCTTATGTGAATTTTGAAGTTTTTTAATTTTACCCAACATTAGAAAATACAAATAGAATAAAATTAAATGTAAGACCGATGTTATTACAAAATATAAATTACTTTTATATTACGATTTATTCTGTAATCGAAATTTTTTAAAATTAAAGTATGCATAACTTTGACGCCATCAATTTTTATAACTATAAATTAAAATTATACACATTTTTAAAGATACCAACAGTATCTTATTATACTAAAAATATGATGAATAATATCTCATATAATATAAGAATAATTAAAATTAGAACTACTTACTATAACTCGACATATGAAAGAAATGTTTCCCTGTCAAAAATTCTTCTCACACTGTCACAAATATTGCCAAGCCATTAACACACAAGATTAGCTACGAACTCAAGTCGTCACAGTTATTGTCAAAGTACAAGCGATCCAACTTCTACTAATTTATTACAAATGCCCAGATAAACAAATCGCTTGATATAATACCAATGATCCCTTCGTGCTGGTGGCAAGCTGACCTAATGATTTCCGATTCTCTTGGCTTGTTTTGATAAATGACGTGCATGCGTAAGGTCGTCTATATGGGAAACTTTTTTTCATTCACCGCTCCCTGATAGATCTTTGGAAGGTTGTTAAGCACTGTAGAGGAGGGGGGTGGGGGAGTGGGGCTGCACTGGTCCACCACTGCAAAACTAATCGCTTAAAAAAAAAAGTATCGTATATAGGAAGAGGGTTTGAATTTAGTGCTAAACATGACTTTTCGCATAAATGTTTTGAGTGTTAAGCGAGTGATGTAGTGTAAATAGAAAACAGTGCACTAAGAACATGCGACCCATTGGAGAATGCTGATAATTCGGACGATTTTAATGGAAGATCTCAAAAACGTTCTAAACAATATTTTGTCCGAACTGTTTATGTACAATAATCAAGTGTTTCAGGCACGAGTATTTGTCGCCCGAGCAAAGCGAGCACCTTATCCGTACGTAAAATAAATACTGATCGTCGCTTGAGAAGAATAAAAATACTCATCAGATTGATTTTATAAAATCGTATGTACATATCGAATTTGTTTTAAATAAACATACACATCGCTTTGATTATTTTTTCAGCGAAATTTAAGTTGGTACCACGCTTGCATCTTGAAAACATTTTTTGAAACTTTATGCAGAAACATCAATTTTTTGTATACGTCGTGCCAAAAAATAGTAAAAACAATCCAAATAGATATTATAAAATCTTTATGCCTCAAAGATAGTTCATAAATTGGAAATGATAAGGTATGATGTAATTTACATAAGAGAAGTTTTTTAAATTAATTTTCTAATTATTTAATACGTTATCTTCATCTTCATCTTATACTAGGTTACAAATAGTGTAATTAATGCATAAATTCCTAGTTCTTTAGGGGAATCACAGCCTGATATGTACTCAAAGTTAATAATTATTAAACAACACCTGTGTCAATATACTACATCTGTGTGAATATAATAACTGTGTCAATATGGCACGAACTAAGCTTTCGCGGTATGCCGGGATGTCCCGCAGAATTAAATAATCCTTTATTTATTTGACTGATTACAATCGAAAACAAAGTTAACAGTTGATAAGAAGAATTGTTCGAATTACTAATGATACATTCATTACTGATAATAAGACTTCATAGCCGATTTATATAAAAGAGCAGTTCTGTGTGACTTTATTATCAAAACAGGTTGAAGTTTCCGAACCAAAACTATTTTTTTAAAGTAAGTTTTTCTGTACATATTTTTTCGAAGTAAAACAAGTAAATTTATTTTCAAAAAATATAATAATATATATAGTTTATTAATTTCTAAATAATTATAAAATTAACATTCATATTTTAATATTTATAATATTTTACAAAATAATTAAAAAAGTTATTGATTTTGTGTAATATCGTAAATACATTATACTTATTTTATTATTACAGCTATAAAAACCATGAAGTACTTCACTACTTTATTACTACTGGCTGCAGCGGCTATGTTAGCAGTAGAAGCCTACGTTCCACCACTCCAGAAGCCGCATCCAAATCAGCCCCATTTCCCAAGCTTCCCAGGTCAAGGCCCATTCAACCCTCGCCCTCATCATCCTCATCACGTAAGTAAAATTCCAGCGGTTGGCCAACTGTGAAGAATTAGACATCCACTAGCCTATTTTTAAAGATTTGGCCAATATGATTGGTTAAATTTCTACCGGGGTCATAAAGAATTCATTTGCAATAACACATTATGCCTTTTGAATTAATAAGATATTTATTATTATATTTATTATTATCAACTTATTTCTCATTAATGGTTTTTAGCGCCTTGTTCGCTCACCAAAACATCATCATGGACAAGTTTCCGTAGACGCCAAAAAAGAAGGTGGCAAAACCTCCTGGAATGTACAAGGTCAACATAATATTTATGAAAATAAGCATGGCAGCATTCACGTTAACGGTGGAGCTAGCAAGCAACCCGGTGGCAAACCTCAGGGTAACATTGGCATTGGCGGTACTTTCCACTGGGGTTAATACATCACCTTAGAAATTAAATATATGTTTATAAAATAAGTTTTGTAAAAATATTAATGTAAATAAACTTAAATAACATAAGATTATAAATCGTATTTTTCTTATAAACTAAAATTTTTATATATTTTTTTAAGGTATAAACACATCTATTGTTTACATAAAGTATCGACAAGATGAAATAGAATTAAAATTTCAAATAACTTATAATATTATGAAATTATTAATTTTACAAATTTCAGTTGTCTATTTATTCACATATTTATATATTTATTTTCAATAAACCGATTATACCCATAAATATATAATAAAAAGTATAATCATTTTAAACAGCTGAATTTTTCAAAAGTAAGATATATATATGCAAAAAATATTTATTCACAAACATAAAGATTGAAAGTCACTCACTATTTAAAGTATCGTGCAAATTTATATATAAATAAACCAATCAGAGAATAAGTTAACTGTATTTTGAGAATCATTAGCAGAATTTATTTTATAATAGTACACTTTGTAATAAGTGTGGAAAAGACGATGTAGTATAAGAAAAATTAGTCCTTAGTGAATAAAGTAAAATTAAAAATAGGGGAGAGGGTAAGAAGCAAACCATTGGTCGACGTTCTGAGGGGCGAAGCCTCTGTCTCAAATATAAATGAATTTTATAGTTTCTTATCTATATGTTTATTAATTTTTAATAAATAATATTATGATTAAATATTTTATTTCATATTGTCTAACCTTATAACTATCAGTAAACAGCAGTTCATCCTATATATAGGCGACTATAATTTGAATAAATACGCAGATAATGTTGTATATTATAAACTTTTTAAAATATCAGTCTAGAAAAGAAAATTAAACAAGGCTGAACATAAACTAGATTGATACACTACTACTTAAAAGATTCGTAAATGATTTTCATACAATCCGAATTTGTTACCCGAGCTTAGCGAGGTTTGTTCACTAGTTCTGTAATGTACTAATACGATTACCTAGCGAAACTAAGGCGAAAAGTTCACACGCGGATAAAATCACCTTTTGTACCATAAATCGTACAAATTGTTCCAACATGATATGCGGAAAGTTTAGTTTAATAAACGCATTTTGAATCGAGCGTACAGGAATCCTTAATTCCCATACATTGTGTGAAAAATGATAATTTCCCGCACATTTTTCTAAAAATTTTAATCTTTCTATAAAAAAAAACATTTGGACTTATTTAAGAACTTTTTTTCTCTTGCATGTATAAATATTCTAAATAGGGAAATGAGGTGCTACTAGGCCGAGTTTTTATTAAATTTTAGTTTTCACGTATAATAATGCAACAAATTTAGTAAGACTTGTACTATAAATAAGTATTAGGTAAAAAGAATACATGAGTATATGAAAAGTTGGAAGAATTAAAAAATTCAAGGTTGTAACTTTTTATAATTACACATAAATGGTTGGCCAAACTACACTCTAAACTCAAAAGTGCGAAATCTGGAAGTAAAAAGTTTAAAACCTACATTTTAATCTTTATAAAAGTTTAAAATGTAGGTTTTAATCCTATAGATATTACAGCAGCATAACTGTAACAAGATTATATAGAAGAATATAACACAATATGTAGAAATGTGTGAAGTCGTTCGAATTATAGTTTATTTGGAAAATTGGTGGAAAGAATTGATCATCAACGAACCATGTTGTTACTAATGTATTAGTTTATTTGTCTACGTTTCGGAGGATTGTCAATCTCCCTTCTCAAGACTTTATAACTTGAACTAGTATTTTTACATGGTCGTTACCATGTAAATAATAATTGCCATAATAATTTTTTTTTGGGAAACTTTAAAATGAAGTTAAGTGATAATAAATTAGCATTAGCGATTTTTACAGTGATGTTAGTACACTGATGAC
>JAPYZA010006906.1:0-14750 GCA_030522685.1 Eupelmus azureus
TCAAATAACTGAAAAAATAAAAAATGTTAATAATCATAAAAATCATTGTTTTTTCTATAAAATAAATCTTAGAAAAACAAAATATATAGCTTGAGGATAGCGAAAGAATAGATTGAATAAATTCTTTCGCTAATAGTGAGCTAGGTATTTGAAATTTCCTTAAAACTTCCAAAAATATATGAAATTATTTAATTTTTGTGCTATTAGGGTTTTGTATTCAAGTTTGTCTTCTTTTTTTTGAGAATTATTTATGATATCTATAATGCGTTGTTTAATTATATTCTTTGCTATTTTTAACGTAAAAATTGCATTACCCGCTTAACAAGAATGATAATCATTTTTAAAAAATATAAAAAAATTTAATTTACAAAAACATGAGGTTACTAAAAATAAAATCACATTGTGAAATAAAAAAGTGCTAAAATATTAATATATATATATAAATATGTTGTATAGGTATACACATAATGATGTGCAAAAGTTTTAGGGTATGTTGAAAAATTTCGAATATTTTCTTATAACTTTAACCCATGTGTTTTTCATAGAACTCTGTAATTTTAAAATTTGTTAAATTGATATAACAATATTTCTCGGGTTTTTCAAAGATAGTTACTATAATTAACTTTTACGACTAAGTTATTTTATCAATTGTTTTGCTTCAAAAGTCATCTGATTTTTCAGATAGGCAAATTTACCTATTTGAATCTAGAATTTTGAAATGGGCGAAAACTTGCACATTATTTTAAGAGTTAAGTAAGGGATCACTAGAGGAATAAATAATTACATTTATGATACATTGTCTTTTATTAAATTTCACCTACAAACAACGAATCACAGAACGTTACATTAGAGTTCCTTATATCAATCCATCCGAATCCATCGCATTTCATATATTTTACAGGTAAATAATCGTGTACTTTTTACCTATTATAACATTGTATAACAGAGTCTTACTCTTTAAGTTATCTGCTAGTGTAGTCAAATGTTATGAATGTATATGTAAATTTACTTTACCTAAAAATAGGATTTTCTGTTTTTAAAGTGATCGGTCGATACCTTTATAAATGTATTTCATTGCATATAGAAATTGCATTACATAATTAACGAAGGTACATATTTTTTTTCTTTCTTGCGTATTGTACTTTTTGTTCACGGATCAATCTAATTTTGCAGCGAGGAAATTTCATGCCCCTTTTATCCCGATTTTAAAATTTCGCACTTGCGTGCCTACCTGCGTATACGTGCCAACATGTCAAGTGTACGTGTAGTTCACGCTTTTTATCGCTTATGATGGCGTTTGTAATGCGCGCGTGTTATGCATGCGTGCGAACCGAGTCTCAGTGGAAGAGTTAATCAGGATAAAGGACGGCGAAATTCTTTTTTGTTCCTTTTGTTTTTTTTGCTTAATTCCCTTGTTAAGTACCAGGGGGTACAAATTATATTATATTTGTTACAACAAATGGGACGTTTTAACCTTGTATATTATTTTTTTTGTTTTGTCCTGTTTGTTAGAAGGCAACATTTTGTTAATGCATAAAGGCAATTCGTTTTGTATCATCGGTTTGCAGTCTGCAGTCCCGAGGCATTTTGCGCGAATTACGTTGTATACAAAAAGAAACGCTGTTTTTTTCTGACGTTATACATATATACTCGAACTTCACCTGGGACTGTAACAGGCATTATTGGCAGCACTGGATAACTGTACTTTACTGTATTTCATTTTTTGTTTTTCTACTACTTTATATCTCTTCTCTTTAAAAAAGAAAAAAAAAACAAGTCAAGGCTATTTTTCGACTTAAAATTGTTCAGAGAGCACTGCTGAGTCTTACGATAATTTCATATTTTTATACGATCATTCGTTTTCGTTTGTACTCGCACGTTTACATTTTCACTTTATCCGCCCTTAGCGTTAAAAAAAAACACTCGAATTTCTGGTATAAGACAGTTGGGAGTACGAAATTACTCCCAACGTTAGTGTAAATACGCTTGAAATAACTATTTACACTTGAGTCAGGAATGATTTCTTATTTTCAGCTGATTTACATTGAAAATTTGAGTGCTTTTTCTCTATAGGTATTTTCCCGCTGAAATTTCTTTGTGTCTTATTATAACATTATAATTAAACATAACGCATTTTAATCAGTGACTCCCGATAGTATTTACATAAAAGAGAATATTGGATCTAAACTTGACAAATATTTATACATCACGACCTAGAGCATTAATAAATAAAACATTCGCATTATTTTTAATATTATTATTATATTTTTACTCTCTCCCTCTCTTTCTCTCTCTCTCTTTTTCACTCTCGCTATCTCTCTCTCTCTCTCTCTCGCTCTGGGTATACAGAAAGGGCGATTGTGGTTTATTTTAGTGTTTGATACTGCTGTTGCCTCTGTTATTTGACAAAAGTTGTAAATATGTCTATATAGAGCGGAAGCTACTAACTGTGCGTATTTAGATTCGAATGCAAACGGTTAAAATATAATTGATAGTAAGATTGTCTGTTATTGCGCAATATTTTGTTGAATGCGAAGACTCGATACTTAATTGGGCAACAGATAAAGTATAATACGCCCTTCCCTTCATTTCTCATGGGGTACATAGAATTTTACAGAGACACAACAATTTGCGCAATTTCACTACATAACGTACAATATATTTATATATAATATTTAATAGTATTTATACATACATTATTTTTATATAAGTATGTATGTATATATGCATATATGTATACACACATACATATACACATATATACTTATATTAACTAAAATTACATTTTATATTTACAGCAATATAATATTGTTTCATTAATCATTTACGAATCAGTATAACATTATAATGCTAAATAACATTCTTGGACCTCATGTGTATAATTTGTATGTGTGTGTATTCGTGTAATCGTGCGTGTGTATTTCATGATAGCCAGCACCTTAATCACCATCTCAGCACAAATAAAAACAACTGCCGCTCCGTTTTCTTATTATTTATACAAAAATATATAGTGTATGAGTTCTCTCTTTCTTTCTTTCTGCCTGAGTTCTCTTTCTCTCTTCTTTTATTTTTCACAATTATCAAACACGTGTGAAAAAGGTACGCGAGCACGTCTGCCCGCAACAAAACACTCATCGCACCTAAACCCGCTCGTTCACCTTCTTAAAAATTTTTTTTGTTTTTCACAGCCCTTCAGATTCACGTTGCATATACTTCATCGCTTAACCAAGTCGCCTACCTATAATTATATAAAGCCAACAACGACTCTCTCTTAAGAATGAAAATTTTCGGGTTTAGGTACGAGTGATAAGCTTCAATGTATGAAAATGTACAATATAAATAATTTGTCGAGTTTGTTCGAAAAAATGTACAAATTTTGTTTTACATAAACGTTTAATATATACTCTTAAATTTTAGACTATTAAGTAATTTGACGATAATGCTCGCCACGTGCGCCAACGTTTTATTTTTTTTATTCGCCATGGTCCCTTTCTTGCTCTGTTTCTCTGATCCGTCAATCCTTATGTATGTACCTTTTGTTGCATGCTCATTACGTATAACGATAATAAAATCATAACATTTTTTTGTACAAAGTCTCGAAATCAGTTGTAGAGGTCAAAAGTCGTGCTTCTTGAATGAACGAAAGCACAGTTTTTCGATGAGGTATATATCGAGAGAAGAATACACTAAGAAAGGAACCAGAGTTGCGCCAATACGGCATATAAACATACTCGACCATCGTGCGCTCGATAAGCTCAAACCGAAAGCGATAAATTTCTTCTGCCAAACGAACGAAAAAAAAAACACAAGAATCCCGATCTACAAAACCGTTTATAAAAACAGCAACACTAATCGCGCGCGTTCCCCTTGCCACCAATCTCGAATCAATCAGAATGAATAAATGCAACTAAAGAACGAGCGATACATATCTACAGCTTAGCCCTGGGCTTTAGCGCTGCGCACACCGCTAAACGAAAATTAGCGGAGAAAGAGCGGTCCGCGAGTCGGAAGAGCATAATGGTAAAGCGAGATCTAGACGGCGCTGTCAGGCGAGCTGCATGCCAGTTGACGCAGCCACGGCGGCGGCGCTCGGCTGCAGCTGGGGCACGTGCCAGCTGGTCGTGAGCTGCAGCGGCTTGTGATGAGCGAGCGGTCGAGCCCTGGACGGGCGGGCCCTGTCTCACGCGCCCGTGCAGTCGATCTCGACGATGTCCTTGGGCACGTCGACGAACTGGTAGACGAGCCGCTGGCCGTCTACCTTGGCCAGGATGCCGCGCTGGTAGTAGTAGCGCAGCGCCCTGCCCATCGTCTCGTAGTTCATGTCGGGCTTGTTCTTGTGCAGGCCCCAGAGCCTCGAGACGGCCTTGCTGTCGACGAGCTTGAACACGCCGCGCTCGCGGTTCGTCCACTTTATGTAGCGCGGGCAGTACTCGCGATCCTGGAGCAGCTTCAGCAGGAACTCCCAGAGGTAGGTGGTCGAGCCCTCGCGCGACTTGCGCTTGATGGGCGAGCTGCCGGCGCCGGCCTCCTGGCCGGGTCCAGCGCCGCCTCCTGGACCGACGCTCGAGCCCGCGCTGAGCCGGGGCTTCTTGAGCTTGCTCTTCTTGGCGCGCGGCGGGAAGCCCAGCTCCAGGAGGTAGAGATCGTCGGAGACGGATGAGCTGGCCGCCTGGATGACGCTGGTGGGGACGCCTCCGGCCGCGGCGGCGTTTCCGACGCCGGCTGACATTGGCGGGCCGCCGTTGCCTGGGCCGCCGTTCGTCCGTGGCGGAGACGGCGTGCAGGGCGTCGCGAACTGAGACACGCCGCCCACCGCGCCGCCGTACATCGACGTCACGTAGCTGCTGTAGCTCTCCGATACTGGAATCAGAAGTTTTTGTTAGTTATTGTTTTGGTTTTGGGTGCGGTTTGGATTGTGGATGGCGGGGGAGTGGAAAATTAGGAAAAGTTGAAGTGTAAGGAGAGATTTTTGGTTCAAGGACGTTTCGACAGTTTATAAAAAGTACGACATGCATAGATCCAGCGGCTTAGGCGGTGTGTAAACCTGGTTGTCACTAATAATTACAGAGACCTACATTTCTTATTGAATTTTTAGTTTAAAGAAACTAATCTGGTATGCTTGAGTTATTCATTGAAACTAAAATATATGCCCTACAGATAATCTGTAAAGACACAAAAATATATCTGGCGATTGAAAATTAAGTAAATTACGAGGTAAATTGAAATTGACTGTTAAAATCGAAATTAACTTGATTGTTTAATATTATTAAATTCTAGAATCTGCACAGAATCGTTATACAATGTTTAACTTCAAAGCATTTCAATCCACTTTCAATCAAATTTTATTTTTTATATTTATAAATCACCTAATTACACTAAAAACAAGAGAACGGTTCAAGCTTGTCAAACGTCAATTTTAATCAACAAATCCCACTTCCACACATTAAAATAACCGCGGTACCAAAAACGGATCGAAATTTTGCGGAAACCGATCAATATACCATCCCCCGCCAACTCACGCACTCCTTATTTTTACCCGCAAGTAACAACCGACCCCAATAATACCCAGAAACTCCGAAAATACTTTCCCTCTCAACGCGCCTCAAACCTCCGAGCCACCTAATCCCCAAACGTTTACCAAACCTCCCGCAATCAGCCACTCTCACCCCACCAATCCTCATATTATCCACCTCCCGGCGCATTTTTTCTTTCCGCATCCGCGTACCCACACATCCCCACACACAAAGTGTTTTTAGCTCAGCGGAGCGCCGAGATTGGGCCAAATCAGCTCGCGCTCCCCGCTGCAGTCACAGATGGCTATATGCGCATGCATCGAGCGGCGGGCGCGAGAGAGGATTGACCCGAGCCAAGGTCGCGCGCGCGGCCCGTCAAACTATACTAGAGCGCATAATAGCTGCTAGCCTGCGCTCGGCTCTCTCTCCGCGTCCGCTAAAATCAGAACTCGTCTCCTCCCTCTCTCTCTTTCCTCAGTCTCTCTCTCTTATATACCAGGCATCCCCCCCCTTCTTTGCCTCGCATCACGGCGATTCAAACAAAGACGCGAAGCATCGCACGCGCGGATGAGTGTGTGTATATATGTATGTATGAGGAAAAGCTCGGAGGAGAGCGAGAGGGATATATAGCTGCTCTTTTTACGCTAGGCGCGCGCTACTACTACTAGTCGATATCGTAGAGCCGTTGTCTAGCCGGTGGGGGGGCCTGCCGCTTTACTGACCTATACCACGCGAAACCGCTAGACTCGAGCGCTCTTCCCCCCTGCCCCTCTCTAGCTCTCGCCAGCGAGAGAGTCTAGTCTGACAATATATATCGCTAGGGCAAAAAGCGATAGGAGAGCCCCGAGATTCATCGCTGAAGCATTAGAAACGTATATAAGCGAGGCTAGTAGCGCTTAGGCCGTTAAGGATGGAAGGCGATAAAGACGCAGCGCTTATTTTAGAGCGCGAGACGAGCGCTGCGGTAGCAACGTGCGTATATATATATATATACATATATATTCATATATATGTGTATATATGTATATAGGTATATACATGAGCTAGCGAGCCGTAGCGCAGAAAGAGAGAGAGAGAGAGAGGGGGGAAGAGTTGACCTTCAGCTGCGTCGGGAAAGTCAGGCAGTCACTGACCGGCAGACTAACTTAACTGCTCTATCCTCTCTCTCTCCCTCTCTCTTTCTTGCGCTCTCTCTCTCTCTCTCTCTATACTAGTCTGCGCGCGATGCACCGACGCGCGCTAGTCCCTCCCTCTGCGCTCTCCCCACTGCTAGCAGCCCTCCCTCTCTTACCCCTCCTCCTCTTCTTCACTGAACTAAGGCTTCTGCTGGACCGCGCTCGCCTGCAGCGCTTTTGCATTCGCTCGTTTATGGCTGTATACTTGCTCCCGCCTTCGACTCATCATCTGCACGAGGGGGGGAGTCTCATTCTCTCTCTCTCAGCTATTTGCACGCTTTTTTAGGTTTTGTTGAAGAGAGAGAGAGAGAGAGACCTACGCCCTACCTACAGGATTTCCTGTTCGGCCCTCTCTTGCCGCTGCTGCTGTTGCTGCTTCTGGCCTTCTGCTTGCATCTATATCACTTGGTCGAGAGGCGCTTATGTGTGTGTCTTGGAGAGACTTGCGGAATTGCCGGAGATGAGGAGAAGTGAATGAGGCGGCGGGTTTTTGGGCTTTGGAGGATAGGTTTTGTATGGTTGGGAGAGTTGGGGATGAGGAGTTGGACCTATTTTTTTTATCGGGTGCGTCAAGCTGGGTATTGTGATTGCTAAATTGCGATGACTAAGCTAGTTTGTTTTTTCGGTGCGTGTCACCGTTTTCCTGCTCGTCGATTTTTGGATGGATACTGGTTTTGTTAAATAAGAATCTTGATATACATGCTTAGAACTTAGTTCTACACGCAGAGGATAAGTGAAGGTTGTTAACGTTTTGTCAAACAAGCTATTGGCAATCTTTATCTATTACTCTATAAAATCTTTTATCAAAACTTAAAGTATTAATTTCTTTGATCTAATGAAAGTATTATATGAATATGTAATTGCTCTGATAAAACAAATTAATGGCTCAGAAAAGTAACTTATTTTTCTGCTTGAATTAAAATTTTGATATTATTTCTATATCTTGCACTATTAAAGGTTTTTAATAATTCCTTTTCCAGGAAATTATTTTGATTTTAAACTGAACAATTATGTAAAAAAATTTCTATTAATTTTATAAATTACCAGCGAAATTTTTAAACCCACTTGTTTATATAATTTATGTTCATTTTTAAATTCTCGCACATGGCAGATCTTTTATGAACCCTTTCGCGTGCCCGTAAAAAGGAAATGTTTGATAAATTTTAAAGTGCGCGAAAAAAGGGTTCGAAAAATATCCAGCGCGTGATGTGCGATAAACGCAAATTACATACTTTACTAATAAAAATAAAGATTTCGCGATATCTGATGTACATAGTGAAATAAAAAATTGCCTTATCACCAAGTACAAATGCACTTATTTATTTACTTTCACAATTGTTTCTACTAGAATTAACGCAGCGAGACTAACGCTAAAGATAAAACAACATATTAATACCGATACCCCAGCGTTTCTCAACAGGTGCACATTGACATTTCCTATCTCCACCATTACTCAAACATTCCATCAAAACCCAATCACCCACCTAAAAAAATCATCACCTTCTCAATTTCCAAAAAATCAGCTCGCTTAACCTTCTCCTTTCCAGCAAACGCTAAATTAAAGACAAAGCTAAAAGCCTACGCTACCGTGCGGAATGCATTTTCCTCCAGCTCTCGTTCTTAATTGGCCGTCCGTTACGGCGCGACTGCTTATTCACTTTCTCCACTTTCCTCCTTCCTCCCCTAGCCTCTCTCTCTCACCTTCCTCGTTCTGCGCGCGCGCGCGCTCGAGGTTCTAGGCTAGACTTTAAAGCGGCCGAGAGCTGCATTGCAGTAGGTCTTGCTCTAGATATCGCTCGGCCGCTACTGTCTCTCTCTCTCTCTCTCGGTTCGCGCGCCGCCTCATTGTCCTCGACGCACCGGCGCCTCGCGCGCTAATTCCACCGCTGTCTATGCTAATTTCCGATTATTATTTTAATTATCTCGCGCGCCGTTTCAGCCTTGTTTGTATATACGTATACATAAGTTTCTCGTTCGCGAGCGAGGAAAAAAAGCGAGAGTGCGGGCTCTCTTGGCCCTCGCGCCGAGCGCCTAATAATACACGTAGCCAGTTCGCAAAAGAGGAAGTGAATCATTTGACTGTTACTTTTCGCTCGGCCGCTCTCTCTCTCTGCGGTACATATACCTATATACGAATACATAATACAGCCAGCCTAACATCAAGCTCTCCCGAGCGATCCTTTATATATATACATATATAGAGAGAGGAGCGCGGAAACGGAGCCATCGGGACAAAGACGACGAGGCACACTCGCCCTATACTCAGGACAGGCAGAAGCTCCTGCCCTGCAAAGATCGCTAGCGCTTGCGCTCGCGCATCGATATATAAGCGAGAGCGCGCGAAAAAGGTAGAAAGCGAAAACGACGTGTTTTCCCGCGTGCGCGCACAAAGAGCGCTCTAACTGGTGCAGCATAACGCACTCGGCTATAATAGGGCGCTGGGGGAAGGGGGAGGGGTCTGGGGGGGGGGACGAGGAAAAGGAAGAATTGCAGTGAGCGCAGAGAGAGAGAGAGAGAAGGGAGTGAGTATATAGTAGAGAGGAGGAGGAGGAGGAGGGAAAGACGAGAGCGCGAAGAGAGAGAGAAGAGCGGGGGCAGTATAGAGCGAGAGGAGAGGGGAACAGACGGGGTGAATTGCCGGCGACAAGGTCACCGTCTATACACACCGACTTATATATATACGGCAGCGCAGCTCCACATACGAGCGCCGCCGTCGGGCGAGAGATCTACTGCACTCGCGCGCGCTAGCCTGGCGCGCTCATCCTCTCGTCTCTCTCTCTCTTTTTTCTTCTGTTTTTTTCGCTTTTACGCCTCTGCTTCGTTCTTTCTCTCTCGGCTTGCTCGCTGGCGCTGGCTCGCTGGTATAGCCATTCCGCGCGTGCAATGAAAAGTCTAAAAATATTGCCGGATCCGAGATTTTGGAGCCCGCTCGTTTGTTGTTTACTCCTCAGCTGGCGACTGTGTTTCCCAATATCCAGCACGAAATCGGTAGTTGGAGCCGGCAGCCACCTTGGCCCTATACCCGCTTCCCAAGAATCTCTGACTCAGCGGTGAAGCGACATAATTCCAAATTCAAGAACGCCAAGCCGCATCCACGAATCCCATTAAACGCACATCCCAGAAAGCCGCACTTGCCTTATACAAGCCCGAGGCGGATGTCCAGAGGACTGGTTGAGAACCTCGCGCATATATAGTCGTCTCTGCGCTCGCGCGCGCGTCTCTCGGAAACTCGCAATAGAGCGAAAGAAACCGTGTGCATTTTTGCTCTGCGGTAGCGGCGACGCGCATGTATATACACACGCACACACACACAGGCTGTGTGCAATGCTTTTGCAAGCGCGCGGGGCAGAGACCCAGGAAGGACGCTCGCCGTGGCTCTCCCACTCTCGCGGCTCGCGCGCGAGCGCAGCACTCGCGCTGCAAAAACCCAAGACCTTCATTTCTCTCCCTATCTCTCCTCCTCTTCTGCCTCTCCGCGCGCCGTCTTCTTCTTCTGCTTCTTCTTCTGCTGCTCTTTTTCCATTCTTCGGGCGCGCAGCCGCCTATAGGCCGCCTTCCGTCTTGTTTGCCTCGCGCGCGGCGCATCCGGTGCGCGGCGGCTTCTCTCTCTCTCTTTCTGCTGCATACACGAGGAAGAGGAATCGACGGCGCATCTCTCCCTCTCTCTTTCTGCACGCTTCGGCGAAACGATAGCCGCGCGCTTTTCCTCTCCGCTGCAGCGCTTGTATATATGTAGGCTCGAGCCTTCGTTATTACGACGTCTCCGCGCGGTATTGTGCCGCGCGGCTTTTTTTAAAAATACACACGCCGCCGCGTATACTCATCGCAGAAAGAGAGAATACGCGCGTGTATCTTGATCTAGGGCAACCAGGACGCGCGCGAGCGCCGTTCTCATGCCTCGCGTTTTCACGCTCGCGAGAGAGAGAGTCGAGCGCGAAGAAAAAGGAGAGTGTAAAAACGCGCGCGAGCGGCTGCCAACTTTTCTCATCTCTCGCGAGAGTCGCGATTTCTCCGACCTTGAATCGCGCGCTTGCGTCGAGCTCGCTTTCGACTGTAGTGTAAGTAAAGCGGCGATAGCCGAATCGTGAGAGATGTGTGTACGGCGTAAGGATGGATATGGGAGATGTCCTTGCTTGCCGATCTCGAGGCTTTCCTTCCTCGATCTGGTTGCGCAATGTTTTCGTCCGAGGTGCGAGGATGATGGGATGAGATTAGATTGGCATCGAGAGCTATAGGGAGATTAGGTGGATGAGCCTGGCAGAGGATGGATGAATGGAAATTGGATGTTTTGAGCGGATTTTTGAAGGTTGATTGGTCAATCGGTGTCTCGTATGCGAAGAGGAACGGAGTTTAGAGGTGCGTATGAGGAAATTTGGACGGTTGGGTTATTTGCGGCTTTGGATAATTGAGGAAGGTGCTGGAGCTGCTGTTTGGTCTCTTGGGCGCTTTGAGCGGTGGATGTTTGAGATAGTCTAATGGATAGATCAAACTTTTGATTACGAAATGTTCCGCGTCGAATTAACGGGTTTTTGATGGTACGGTTTGTAGTAAGATTAGATCGCAAAGCTTTTATGTCAAAGTTAAATCTTTCAAACGGTTACTTAATTATGACAATAGACGTTTATTTTTAATGCGAAAGTATAAAAGGAAAGCGTATTTAAATTCGCTCGGTTAATCGGAAATCTATTCAAATTACAACTCAAACAATCGAGAATAAACACGCGCGAAAACTGTCCGACAAACGAAATTCACGAACATATACCTACCGGCAAGATGGCGTAATCATTTTTTCAAACGAGCGAATCAAGTTTAAGTAAGTCATTCTAAAAGCACGTACTCTTCCGTAACAGCAAAAACTCGACTATACCCCCTCGAAAACAACCGTAAAAACATTTAAAAATCACGCGTTCTCCATCAAACCCCAAAATACACCACTTCCCTATCACAGTACCAATCAGACCAAACAACAAACCACCCCGCACGCGTTCACCATTCACTTCCTCACCTCCCAAATAATCGGCCATCCGCGTAACAGGTAGCTCTCTCTCTCCCCGTAGCTATACCAAAAAGAATAACCGGAGCAGCAGAGCGGTAGCAGCGGCGTCGACGAAATACACAGAAGACGCGTGAGCGAGCGAGTGAATAAGCCGAGAGAGCAGCGGAGAGTGGGGCCTGCCCCGTTACCAAATCGCTATGGCGTAACATTTTGCTTATTCACGTTCGATTATACAATCCGGCACACTTTTACTCGCGGCGGCGGGAGGCCACGAGAGAGAGAGAGAGAGAGAGCCCTGGCTTTATACCGAGAGTTCGAGTTCCCGACATTGTGCCTCTCCGTCTCTCTCTGTGTGTGTTTGTGAGCGCGTTGCGCGATTAATAATACGAGAGCCCGCGGCTACCTACGCTGGAAACGAGGACGATTCACTCTCTCTCTCTTTCTCGCTAATAATGGCTCTTTTTTCAATTCAAAGACGCCAGCGGCGCTACGAGTAAACACCGTCGCTCGCGCTGTATGGACATTTTATCGAGCTGTTTCCTCGTTTACGGATTCGGCCGGAAAGAGAGCGATAGCGTCCTCTCTCCGCTGAAAATAATTCAGTCGTGGCTCTTATCGCGCGCCGATTGGGAAATCGTACACGGAAAGCCTGCGGATTTCTCAATTACGTGTATATATATCTCGTCAAAGAGGTGAATTTCTTTGATTGTGCAGGGAGTATATAGCGGGCGTTCCATGGTCCGCTTATCGATTCGCCACACGCGCTATCTTGGCAAAAAAAGGTTGACTAGAGCGCAGAGAGAAGTATCTAGCGCGCGCAGCGAATTATTAGCGCGAGCGATGCTGTGAGGCAATATAGGAAAAGCCGAAAAATGTGACGCCGGCCGAGAGAGGAAAATATTGCGCGGCGAGAGGATCTGGGTTGACGGTTTGGCCAACACAGAGAGCGAGAGACAGTCAGCCAAAGAGCGAGGGAGGGGGGGGGGGGAATTAGGTCCGCGGCGTGCAGCCGCGAGCGAGCGCGCGCCACCAGCGCCATATTGATGCATTCGAACATGAATTCATTTTTACTCCCCTGCGAGCGCTCGTTTATCGCTCGGCGCGCGCGCGCGAGCTCGTTTCTCGCTGATGGATTTTATACTTTTCCGTTGCTTTTGTGGATTTGAGAGAGACAATGGACTGCTCGGACGGCCGGAGGCGGGGATCTTTACGGATGAGTGGGCAGTGGGTTTTATGAGTTTGCGATGGTTATTTTGAAATTTTTTTGAAAGGCGCGAAATTTTTTTGTTTTTGGTGTGCGTAGAAATTGAAAAGTATTTATTACGTATGGTACTTAGAATACTATCAACGTTTCGGGCATCTTTATTTTTGCTCGCTTCTTTAGAACGATATGTGAAAAGATAATTAAGAGTCTAAAAATACACGCGGTGCGAATAATCTCGAAAAATTTTATCGCGGCTTTAATTCGACTGAAGATGTTTTAAATGAAAATAAATAGACGAGCGCCTGGTAAGCCATTTCGTAGGTGAGGAATTTACATAGCACTACAATTATTATTTCAACTTAAGCAAGTAACATTCATCTGCCACTCGCTACGGAATTACTTATGCACATATAGTGCCCAATATGTTCTCAATACCGGTTGAGTTACCACTCGGAATACGTAAAAAATTTTAACCGTGCCATTACGTATTTACTCGTTCGCGTTCCCTTTCATCCACCTCTTTAAGGTGTACGCTCACCTCGCGCGGCAATTCAATTATTGCAATAATTTTTCGCGCAAATTAACGTATAAAAGAGAGAAATTTAAAATAATTTCCTAATCTAAGCGCGACCTTCGATTTAATCGCTCAATTAAACCGTGACCCAGATCACCAGAGATTATAAGTCAATAAGAGCGCGCAGCTCTCTTATCAAAAGTGTAGTGCCGCAAATAAAAAGAACCATAATTCGCTATCTAATCTGCGCCTCGCTGGATCTGTGACAGTCGTCAAATTAAGGAAGGCTGTACGTATATCTGGCGCCTGTTCGGCAGCGCAGACGGAAGACAATTAAAAAAAAAATCATGAGAGAAAATGAAGAACTACTCACACGTTGGAGGCTGGCGGTAGTGTAGGTGCTGGAGGTTCGGCTGATGGTGGAGATGATGGTGGTGCGGTGGTCCCATTGTCGTCGGCATGCCGTGGCTGGCCGGGTGCTGCTGGTGGGGCGAGCTCCCCCGGTGGCTCTGGTGGTGGTGCTGGTACTGGTTCGCCGGCTGGTGGTGCTGGTGGTGCTGGTGCGGGTGAAACGAGGGAGGCAGAAAGCCACCCGCGCCGCCGTACACGCCTGGACTGTGACAGGCCGTTGACCTGCCCAGCGCTATTATCGAGATTGATTATAAAGCGAGATGTCTCGAGAGATGAGCTTACATTGTGTTTTTCTTTCGTTATTTTTAAACTTTATTGGCTTAGATTTATATGATAGGCGATAGTAGATGTTGGAGTGGTGCGCTTACCTGCTGTGAGATGGGAGTGATGAGAAGCGGCAAGGCTCGGCTGTAGCGACGAGTTAGGATTGAGCCTCGCCTTGAGAAGGAGATTCGCGTCCTCGTTGCCGCCCGACGAGGTGCTGGACTCGACGTCGCTGACCCCGCTGTCGGCTGGACTCGCTGGCAGTGATCCGCTTCCTGCTCATTATCATCGTTAGTCATGCATTATCAAGCTACACTCTTTAATAATACACTCGCTTGCGAATATGCAGGATATCGCTGGGTGCTGGTATATGTATACTCGAAAGTCATAGGCATCGCGAGTACGCGCGTGTGTGTGTGTGTACGAGCTGTATAACTGACGCGTCTGAGCTCTTCCCGGTAAGAGGCCTGGCTATAGGGAAGGAGGAAACCACATTTATCAATTAAATGTACCTTTATGCAACGGAACAAGGTCGGCCGGTCATTTCCTATGCAGATTGACCCCTTCCCACGGTCTCTCAGCTCGGCCGAGCTCCCCCCCGAGTGAGATGATCTCATAACCAGTCCTTTTAAGGGGTTTTGCACGAATCGTTGCGCTGCAGTTGCGTCTTTTT
>JAPYZA010006907.1:0-10614 GCA_030522685.1 Eupelmus azureus
TTCCAAATTTATACTCATTGCTATTTGTATACTGTACTGCTGGGATGCCTTTTTTATCCTAATTACCCTTAAACGAGTAAATCACAAACAGTTATTTACTTTTTAAAAATTTACTTTTACTGTCTATAAAAACTTTTTTCCCCTCGACATTGATGAATATATAGAGGACGTCGAGTGCTCACATGTATATATACGCGTATATAAAGTATATAAATTAAATTGTTTTTTCTATTTATTGTAACAATGCCGCGCGGAGGCATTACATAAAAAAAGGCGGCCGCGCATGATAAATAAGAATAATAATCAGATTAGGAATAAAGTTCTCGGAACTCGCTTGATTAGAATGTATAGGTAAGCGTGTAACCTTGAGCTAGGGTCACTAGTACACATAGACGAGAGAGCTAAAGCCCGAATTTCCTCAATAGCCGCCAAGTAATAATGATTTAAAAGGAGTAGCGCCGCTGCCGACAAAAGTCATCAAGTGTTTTCGACAGTCTCTCTCTCTCTCTCTCTCGCTCTCTTTCTCTCTCGCACTCGAACGAATGACGAAGGCTCGCTGCTTAGGCACGAAAGAGCGAGAGAGAGAGAGAGCAGTGAGCGAACGAGCTAGCGAGCCTTCACTTCCACTTGACTGCCAGTCTCTTTTGCTGGCCGCGAACACGCAGCTCTATCCAGCACTGTTTATCCGTCATATCCTAATCGCGTATCTCTCTCTTGCTCGCTCGCCCGCTTGCCTCTCGCTATCTGCGCACATTCTCTACGCTCACGCATCTAGCCCGAAAATACTTTTCTTTATGCTCGGGACCCACTCACACGTATACAACTACTACTATAATACTCTGTTCTTTCCGTCATCCCTGCTAGATACGCGAGCGCACCAGTGGCCGTGACTCTTAAAACTTCTCTCTCTCTCTCTCCCTGGCTCCTTCCTTCTCTTTCTCTGCGAGCCGATTCACGGACGGTCATTAAGGTCGCAGCGAGGCGGGCGAATATTTAAATTGAATTTACGAGTCCTGGCCCGGGGCCATGCGCGCAATCGGCCGGACCTCTCTTTTTCTCCCGCTCTCTCTCTCGCTAGCTCCTTGTCGCGCGCTGCGTGTAGGTGCGTACCTGCTCGCCCCGACTGCCCGAGCGCCAGCCGACAATAAAGAAAACTATATACATGTATAATAAGAGATAAGCAAATGCGAGCGCTGACAATAGCTAGCTAATCGATCGGAGGAGTCCACGAGTCTAGGCAGTGCAGTGAGACCGAGCGGCTCCACACACGTGTGTGTGTGCCAATTAAAACGTCCATTTGCTTCCAGCGATGCGTAATGTCTGGGATTAGACTGGAGGCCCCCGCGGGGAGCTAGCTCCTCTCCATCGCGCACCGGCGACCGACCGACGGGCTGACTTATTCGGCCGTTGGGACACCCGACGACCAACGTGTTTTCCTATCGATTAGATTTTATTTGCCAAACGAGCCAGCGCGCGAGTCCACTCTGATAACTCCCAAGCCCCGCCTTACTATAGACCCTCAGCCTCCCCCCAAGTAAGCAAGTTCTTGGCTAATCTGCAGGGAGCTGTAGCATACGCACGAAACTTTTTTATTATCAGGACAGCAGTTGGTTTGACGCTCGCCGCGAGCTTGCAAGCTGCTGCTTGCGGGCCGAGTCTCTCTCTCAGGCTGCAGGCTACGCGTAGACAATTATCCGAGCCTCTCGCTCCTCTAATCCTGATAATCCTCCGCCTTTGAAACTGACCAAGAAAGCTTAGCGAGTTTGCATGAGCGTGAGAAGTAGAGATTATGCTGGCGCCGGAGACCGGCCTCTCACAGTGAGAGGGAAACGGATTCAGCTTAAACTTTAAGCACTAGACGTAGAGGGACAGAGAGAGAGGTTACGCTCGGCAAGCTAGCCCGGAGATTGTCAGCCGACTAATGCCTACTTATTTATTAAATTCAGTAAAGCCTAATTAAGCGAGCTGGTAATTTTCGATCGAATCGACGCTTTCGAGCCGAGAAAATAAATAGCAGTTGTTTGAAAATATGATAATCAATAATCAGAATTAAGCAATAATTTTTTTACTCTGTTCAACATCAATTAATAATCGATTGGATTTGCATTTTGAGCGGATAGCGCGCCCAAGAATTCACAGCGTCATAATTCTTACTAATCACATGATTCAATATAAATGCTGTAGAATAGTGCACAATAATATTTCAGACCTTAAATTTTAAATTATAATAATGTTTAAATTAATACACTCAATGTGTATTATAACGAACGCTACATTCGATATATCTATTAAAGCAGATTTATGCGGTGCTTTTAAAACATCGATGTACTCGCACATACCTAAGATGAATAGATTAGACTCTTTGCGCGCGCGCGCGCTTGACATCGAGAATATTTTTTTTCAATCATAACCTCCACGTGGCATTCCTCTCAACAGGAGACCTTATTTTATAAATCAACATATTTTTTAATATCTCAAAATCACTTGTATATTATCGTTTACATTTAACTTATTATTTGTACGTTTTTTCTCAAATCTCGTCTTTTTTACAGTGCTAAAGTATATTCTCTTTCTGGCTGTCGTAAATCTGAAACGTGTGATTTTCGAGTTGAGCAGATAAAATATGTTAATTTTTTCCAGCGCATATCTTCATAAGCGCCGGTGCGTTTCTGCGTAAAAAGCGCGTAATAAGCTAGCCTAATCCTCGGCAGCAAGAACAAGAAGCGAGCAACAAATCACCGTGCTCAGGAGCCAAAAAGGCTCCGCTGTAGCGTATACACGCGCGCAGTGAGCGAGAGTCTCGGCATCAATCATGCAGCGAGCGAAAAGTAGTAGCCTATAATTCACACACGGGCGCTCGTTGGCGCGCGAGTAGAAATATTTCCAGGCAGGCGCCTTGCGCGCGAGACCGAGCGTTTATTGCGTCGCCTTCGACAAAATTGTGCAATGGTCCCCCCGCGGCTCCAGCGCGCGCGCGCGACCGCAGCAGCAGCGACGGCAGCAACAGCAGCAGCAGCTCGCCGGCTAAACAGGAACCACGAGAACGCCGATATTGCGCTCGCTCCGAACGAGCGCGAACTTGACACCGGCAAGGACGCGTTTCGAAAGGAGGAAATAAAAAAATCTGGCTCGGGCCCCGTTAAAGGAAGTAGTAGTAGTAGTAGTTGCGCTACTACCTCAACCTGCTGCCCAAACTGCTGCGCCGCTGCTGCTGCTGCCTCTCGCTCGCGCTCTATACTCGCGCGCGCGCGCGTATATAGATACATTAAGCTATACCGATCATTAAAATGCGACTCTCCGAATATCTCGCACCGCTTCGCTTATATAACGATGCGCCATCCCAGTTTAACACTTGCTGCAAACTCGACTAAACATTTTTTGGGCCCGTCATTTTTTACGCCAAGCTTGCCCAATGCCTGATAAATCGATATGTACGCATGATCGGCTCTTTTCTTCTCCTTCTCCTTCTTCTTGTTCGACGACTTTTTTCAGCTTGATCGTTAATTTGCTATTTTCGATGCACGCCAGACATTTTATCTGCAGCTTTTCAACATTTATAATAAAGGTCAAAGCTGACTTTAAAAAGAGAGTCAATTTTGTATATATTTTAAAATGTTGGCATTGATAAACTCTTTGGCATCCTTATAGATTGCAGACTGCTGAATTTTCTTGTCCGAGCGAAAAAAAAGGAAAAGAATAAACATTAATTATAAAGAAGGAATGTTTTGAGCGTGGTTGTCCGAATATAAGCCGTAGCGAGGGGGAGAGATCGGTGCAACTTTACTGATGTACGCGGAGTGTGTTTTATCTGGCCGCGACGGCACGTGACGCTCTTATGATCGGTGTCGACGCGGACTTTGGCATTCCCTCGGACTTATGTAAAATTTATTTTCTTCCAGTACGGATCGTATTCTCATTTTTTTCCATCGCGTTTCATTTTTGACATTTCGACAGCAATACTCCATCTTGGCTCGAGCTCGCCGGGATCTGTTATTTAATGATTGCTCATTTTGCATTCTGCAACTCATGCTTGATTCGCGCTCGCATCTCTTTTAGTGGCTAGAAAATTTAGTAGAGAGAGAGAGAGAGAGAGAGAACAAAAAAGTTTCTTTCCATTTTACAAATGACGTAACCACGCACACTCGACTCAATGACACTCTTTTTTCTTTATCCCGAATAGCTCAAGCTCATGTAAGCATTATTAATAAACTTTGAGCGAGTAGCGCAACGAAAGAATTAAGCCGTTGAATAAGCAAAGAAATCCGATCTAAGAAGCTAGGGGGTTAGATTGCTAGCAACTATAAGCTACTGCAGTTTTCGTATATGATGAATCTTAACTCGGGTTTTGCCGTAAATCATTTCGGCCGAGTCCATCGCGGCAATTAGCCAATTTGTCAGTCGCGTCTGGAGCGGGCTGGAAGTAATCGCGCTTAGGGTAAAAAACGCATGATTCAGCCGATGGAGGTGAAAAAAAAAGTCTGGAATATAAGTACGCGCCGAGACGGAGGCGAGGTAGGAAAGAGTCGACGCGTGCTTGGACTGCTCAGGCGCTTTGTAATCAGTAGGGATAAAAAAGTGGCCAGCTTCTTTCGTCAGCCTCTCGGGGCGTCGAGTGATAAGACGATACAGCGAGCGCGTGCTGAGCAGCTCTGGCCCGGCGGCTATTGCGCGACGGCAGCCGGCGCTGCACCTGCGAGCGCACGACGCACATTGTAATAATCGGCGCTTTTCCACTCGCTCTTTCTCCTTGTTACCCTACATATCTCCGATGTTGTTTTTTTTGTTTTTTTTTTCTTTTCGACTCTTCCGCGCCGTCTGGATTCAACCGGATCGGCGCTGATTACAATTGGCCGGCTGACCCTGTGCGCGCCGTACGGGAACTGTGCGCCGTCCTCGTCTTTACGTAACGCGCGCCAGCGCAGGCTGCCGAAAAAAAGAGACAGTTAGACAGAGACTAAAGGAGTATCTATGTATATGTGTGGTAGCGGCGTAACGCGCAGAGCGAGCGAGAGTGCCGAGCTCGTAATCTCACGCTGTCGCTGCCTGATGATCTTCCAGTCGACAGACGGACGCTACGGACCGAGAGAGAATTTAGGAGAGCACCGGCATGCGCTACATATACTCGCGCGTATATATACGTATAAGATGGATGCGTGCGCTAGGCCGCCGCCGCCTGCGAGAACGCGCGCCGCAGCTGACGGGTCCTTGGGGATGCTCTTGCATATGCATATATCGATATAGGCTCGGCATCTATACTGCCTTTAAGATAAATTCCACTCTTTTTCTCTCCTCTCTCTCTCTCTCTCTCCGAGAGTCGACGAATTTGGCCGAACTGGTGAGGAACAGTTATTTTGGGCCGTGAATGTCAAGTGCTTGGATAGGAAGGATACGTTTCATGGCCGCTAAAAAATTATAAATTTTCGTCTATAGCTTGGGCGCTCTCGCAGACTTGGTGTGTTGGCATAATGACGTAGCTAAAACTCTCGAATCTCTTGTATATTGTATATATGAATGTATATATATAGGCGTTGCGCCAAAGTTTCTTACAAATAAATGCTTGCGATATATCATTTGCGCTCGGATTACGGAGATTAATTCTTTCTAATTAATTATGTTCCTCGAAGCGTTCAAATGCGGCCGCTTCTCGCGAATCGCTTAGCAGGAGCAGGCCGACTTTGAAACGTTAAAACGGTATATTCGCCAACGTGTAAGGAGTAAAAAATTCAATGCAATATACTTATTCGGACGTATTATGTATAAATACATAGAGAATGAGAGATTACGATAGCGACGGGAGCAGAGCGAGAAGGAGCGGGCTTGCGCTTGGTCGCAAAGCGCGAGAAAGGGAGAAAAAGAAGACGAAGAATCTCGCATAATCCGGAGAATCCGAGGATCTCGTGACTAGGATGAATTATTTGTATCCTCCGCGGTTTATGATCGAAGGCGAGAGACAGAGAGAGAGAGAGAGAGCGGAGAGCGCCGTCTACGCATACACACACACGCACACAAATACAAATAGACACATAGACAGGCAGGAGATCCAAGTCTGCCAAGTGGAAGGGAATCAAGCGTAGCGCGAGCGAGCGGTGGTAGGGGAAGCGAACTGCAGAGAGCGAGAGAGCGCGATTGAAAGGAGCGAGCGGAAGAGCGAGAGAAAAGATATCTGTCCGATCCAGCGAGCGCGCGCGAGATCCCTATGCGGTAGCAGCGCGCCGAGCCAAGTTAGTCAGGTATAGCTCGAGGCTACTCGATGATAGACAAGGTCAGCCTCTCCCTGCCGCTGTGCCGCTGCCGCTGCCGCCGCGCTGGACCGAGAGCTAAAGAGAGCGAGAACTCGCGCGACGATCGCGCACGCGCACGGCCAGCCGTCCTCTCCTTTACATTTATTTATTTATAAATATATAGATTCTTTGAGCTCATTGCGCCGCCTGGGACATATAGCGGCCGCTATATAGGAGAGCAAAGCTCATATGCTTCCAGGCGCTTTATGGAGCGGCGGCTGCGCCGACTAATGGCTCGACTCGCTGTCGCAGCCGGCACGACAATGACGATCAATCCTTTGGGCTTTTAGAGCGATGCGTGCCGCGCGCTCTTCCTCTCTCTCTCTCTCTCTCTGTTCGTGTCCGGCCGCGCGCAGACTTGAGCCGCGATAAATAAAGATGACGCGCTCTCGCGGCTTATGAATTTCAGATTATCGCGATCGCGCTCAGCCGCGCTCCGTGTAAATCGCTTTTTTTCTCTCCTTTTTTAATTCCCCCTTTATCGTTTTATACTTTTGCGTGTCCTTTTCTTATCGTCCCCGCTGCAAGCCGACTCTCGCTCCGCAGAGAGGGAGAGAGATTGCGCAATTTTTTCCCGCCTCGCTCGCCTCCAGCCGTCGCGCGCGGCCTTCTTTAAGCTCGGCGGCGACGAGTAAGCCGAGCTCTTGCCAAAAGCTCGAGAAATTCGATAAAGTTTGTTAGTATATAGTAAAAAGAAAAGAATTGTAACAATATTGTAATGTCGTATTTGTTTGCTTGAATGTTTCAGATTTTCGGGAGCAAAGCGGACCTGCAGCTGCACACCCAGATCCACATGCGCGAGGCCAAGCCGTACAAGTGCACGCAGTGCTCGAAGGCGTTCGCCAACTCGTCGTACCTGTCGCAGCACACGCGCATCCACCTCGGCATCAAACCCTACCGCTGCGAGATCTGCCAGCGCAAGTTCACGCAGCTGAGCCACCTGCAGCAGCACATCCGCACCCACACGGGCGACAAGCCGTACAAGTGCCGGCACCCCGGCTGCACCAAGGCCTTCAGCCAGCTGAGCAACCTGCAGAGCCACTCGCGCTGCCACCAGACCGACAAGCCCTACAAGTGCAACTCCTGCTACAAGTGCTTCTCCGACGAGCCCAGTCTCCTCGAGCACATACCCAAGCACAAGGAGTCCAAGCACCTCAAGACCCACATCTGCCAGTACTGCGGCAAGAGCTACACCCAGGAGACCTACCTGGCCAAGCACATGCAGAAGCACGCGGAGCGCACCGACAAGCGCCCGCCCATAATCGGCTCGGGCCTCAGGCCCTCGATCCACTCGATGGCCGCGGCCGCCGCGGCAGCGGCCCACCACCAGGCCGCCGCCGCCGCCGAGCACTACTGGCCCAAGGTCAGCCCGGACTCGGTCATCAGCGAGCTCCACGACAGGCTGCCCCACCACCACCACCACCACCCCTCGGACTACCACCAGGCGCAGAACTCGGCGGAGATGCTGCTGCCGCCGCCGCCGCACTCGGCCCACCGGGACTCGCTGGACAACGACTCGAGACAGCAGACGCCCCAGCCGGGCGGCCAGCAGCAGCAGCAGCAGCAGCAGCAGCACGCCGGCAGCCAGCAGAACCACCACCAGCAGGGCCACCCGAACCACCCGAACCACCCGAACAGCAGCTCGGCCTTCACGCCCATCTCCTCCATCTCCATAAACTCGATCTCGTCCATGCAGCACCCGCTGAACCCGCTGAACCACCTGCACTATCCCACCAGTCACCACCCGGCCTCGAGGCCCTACCTCTACGAGGCCTTCAACTCGCAGAAGGCCTCGCCCACCTCCTCGGCCTCGGCTGTCAGCTCGGCCGGGCCCACCAACCAGAACTCCTCCTTCCCCAACCAGCTCATCAGCCTCCACCAGATCCGCAACTACGCGCACCAGCCGAACCTCGGCAATCTCGGCAACCTCGGCAACCTCAGCAACCTCAGCAACCTCAGCAATCTCAGCGCCAGCATGGAGAGCCACGCGCTCCTCGGCGGCCTCAAGGACAAGCAGTAATGCCCCTCCTCGTCGTCGTCGTCGTCGTTGTTGTCCTCCTCCTCGTCCTCGTCGTCGTCCTCGTCGTCGTCCTCGTCGTCGTCCTCGTCGTCGTCATCCCCAGCGGCAGCAGCAGCAGCAGCAGCGCCAGCGCCAGCAACGAGTTCATTTTACGAGAGCCTCCTGCACTCGCGCGTGCGCACCTACTTGCGCCCTTAGGACAAAACACACACCAACTACCTACGTTTTTACTTATACGTGCGTATATGTCTATATATATACAACGAGAGATGAGAGCGCGCGTATATATATATACATGTATACACATACATACATACATTTAAGCGGTCCTGCGCCGCGCCAGAGAGACAATCGTTGTTAGTTCCTGCTTTAGGCGCTCTGCGCGCGTTCGACTGGTAATTCGTCTCTCCAACGAGCCAGCCGTTCACGTCTTTATCTTTCACTCTCTCTCTCTCTCCTCTTTCCTCCCTATACCTCTCTTTCTCTCCTCTACACTCTTTTTCTCAATCAGTCTCAAACTCTCTCTGAGCGCGCGCCCGCGAGCTAGGACCAAATCTCATGTTATATACTTATTATAACCCGACGTGTCTGGTTTTATCCCTTGATTCGCCTGCGATGCCGAGTCCAGAGTGATTTTATCTTTTTAAAGATTAAGATATATATAGATAAATATATATATATATATATATATATATAGTCCAGTATTCGGCGGCTAGACCAAGGGAAGGATACCTACTGCTACGTACCTTCTCTCCCGTGTGCGACACTTACACACTCACACACACACATACACACACACACACACACAGACTTGCATACGCACAGACACACAGAGTCACGTCGGAAGAAGGAAAGTCGGTCATGGCAATATACCGAATTGTGATCAAGGGCCTGACCAAGGAAATCGGGGCTAGCCTCGTGCACCCGCGCGCCCGGGACTCTCTCTCAAAGCTCGATTTCATTCAGAGCCCCGATTGGCCCTTTAGAATTTTAGGATACTAAGTATACATTGTTTGTAAAAAAATTATTTAACAATAATCCATTGTTTTTATTATTGTTAACATTAAGATAACGTTAAGTTACTGAATATGCATTGTTTATAATAATGATAATATACATTGTTTATGATAACAATAATTTTCATAATTATGTAAGGTAATAAATATTCATTGTTTATAAAATATATTAATTATTTATCAATAATCAATTGTTTTTATTGTGTAATTAGAAAATTAATCGGTATCACATATATATGTTTCGTACAGAGAGCAGTCTGTATAGTAGTTCTTGTACATAAAAGCACAAAAAAAATCGTTTTTCATGAAAATAATTGATTATTGAAAATGTTAAATTATTTTTTATCATCGTAGATTCAATCATTACGATAATATACTTGGAACTCGTATTTTGATCGTATTGCGGATCATAAGATTTAAAAAATGGCCTGCGTTCATTGGTAAAAATTGTTTAGAATAACAATGGGACTGTCATTATAATTTATTTTAAAATGCTTCTAGTTAGTTATGATCGTAAAAAAGGATAAAGTGCAAAAGATTTGTTTTCTTTGTCTTTTTGGGGGTTTAATAGGTGCATTATGTAATTAAAGGTATATATCTCGCGGATAGCGCTACTGTTACAGTTTTCAAGCGCTTCGTACTATTTGTACTCTCTAAAATATATAACAAAATGATGAAAAAAAAAAACAACACGTCAATTTATTGTAAAGCCAAACTTCGAGTTTGCCAAGTGAAAGTATAACAGTTACTCATTCATTATAAGTGACTCAGGATAGGGTACGATCGCGCCATTCAATTTTTTACTTTTATTTTTTAAGCTTCTTAAGACGCTCTGTCAATAAACATGTCCGACTGTTCACTGTGAATAGGAAATATCTCACTCTTAGTTTAAATAAATTTTTACAGCTTAGGTCATCTAGCTAGTTCATTCAAATGTCTTTTGTAGTTTTTATTTTGTAAATGATGTTGTAGAATCTCAATAATTAATAATGAAGAGAGCTAATGGAAAGTCGAAAAAAACCATGATATTAAAAAAAACAACAAAAATCTTGTAAAAATGTTTATTAATCGAAATTATAGAATAATCAACGAAATGAAAAATGTACAGAAAAAAATACCAATTAAAGTTTATTCCTCACTTAAAACGCTTGCCTCTTTTTTATTATTTAATAAACCCGAAATTTTCAATCCATAAAACTTTATTAAAGTTTATAATATTTTTTAAATTAAATTAAAAATAAAAATAATATCTAAAATGAAATTGAGAGGAATAAAAAAATTATTACACGAAAAAATT
>JAPYZA010006909.1:0-17339 GCA_030522685.1 Eupelmus azureus
ATATAAAAAAGTATGATTCCGTTTTATAAAATTTACCAATATAAGTGATTGGTAAATTTTACAAGACGTTATTGTAATTTTTTGTAAGATTGTAATTTTCACTGTAAAAAATTAAATTTCACTTGAATGTTGTACTTTTTACAAAGATAGATTTCTCTCCGTTACAAATCTATATATAAAAAAAATTTAGAAATATGAGACCCCCAAACTTAAAGCATACCAAATTTCAAAAAAAAAGAATGCAATAATAAACGCAAAATTGGTTTTGAAGTCCAATATTCTTAAATTGATATCAATCTAATTCGATACAATGTAGTTCTAAGTTGAAAGTGTGAGACTTGCAAATCTACTAGTGAATTTTTTCAGAATTACTTAATATTTTTTGGCTTTAACTTTATACGCTTAAATGATTATAAAAGTCTTTAATTTTTAGGAAAACGTACTTGAATGTGTTATTGCCTTTACCTTTTACGGTCCAGGTCAACTGTATGTAATACCTTCTTTTTTATTTATTATCTCTTACATTTCAGAGCATTTTTTGTCATAAAGTAAGTAAATACAGAATCCTTAGTTGTCGTTTTATATAAGTATAAAAAGTAAGCATTATGTATCCTAAAAATTTTTTATTTTGCATGCGGATTTGTTATAAAGCAAGTGCAGGAAATGGTACTTTTTCTAAAAAAATAATCGTGCATAGTAGCAACCGTTGAAGGTGATCCATTCGTTTGATGCCTTATTAACTTCTGCCTGGGATCGGAACTTTGTTGGGGTAAAATTCAAGAGATCTTTAGAATTTCTTATGGAAACACTAGTATCTAGATTATAAACGTATTGAGAAGTTCCATATGCTTTCAAAACAACTTTTTTCACAGAAAACTTTTTAAAAACTCAATAAAAGTTTTTCAACATTAACGTTAAATAACTTTTTCAAATTTGTTTATTTATTATTTTGATATATTTCTCATATATTACTTAGTTAATGGCGAAAAATAAATATATTTTTCATTCATTGATTAAATTAAACAAATTTAACCTAGTGACACAATAATAGATACAAGATAAAAATAAACTGCATGAGCTAACATTTTAAAATATTTATGTACTTAATAAATTTAATATTAATACAATTAATTTTCAAAAGTTTTCTTTCAAAAATTATTTTTTTTAAGAATATGCTGAATAGCTAACGCTTTTCTGACTGCAGTCGTAGAAATAGTTGTAATAAAAAACATAATTTAAACTTACCAGGGACAGTTTCGCCATTAAATGTCATCTCAACTAAATGTGTCACTGCTTCATGAGGAACAAAGGAAGCTAAAAATCTTTGATTCCCAAGCGTTCTAACAAAGCTCGTAACATGACCACCATTAACAAATATTTCTAAATTTCCTGATCCAGCTTTCGATCCATCAACTAAAGCAAAAGGTTATTTTTATTATAATTTTTTTTATGATATGCAATTATAATAAAATTGAAAGATATCAACTCACTTTCGAATTCTACTGGCTCGTTAACTATGCCATCGGGGATGTTTTCAACTTGGATTTCTTTAGAACTGTAAGCTTGGGATCTAAAATAAAATTATTATTTTTAATGGAAATGCATTCTTTCAATTATTTATTTTTTATCTTAATGTTTATTGAAAATTTACCTAAATGGTGAACCTTTAATATGCTGTCCATTATGGAGAATTTGAATAATGTGTTCTCCAACCTGGTCAGCAGTGATAGTATAAGTTTGTCCTCGAAGAGTGCTTTTTTGAACCGGTACAGGCCTATTATTTGGCCCTAAGACAATTAAAATACTTATAAGAAAATTTTTCTAGACGGAATATAGCTGTACAGAGGGAGAGTACATTTTGAACTTTATTTAAATTAATCCAACATTTTTCTATTCTCCAATTTTCTTTTCGTAGTATATCAAAATTTATCGATTAATAATGTTATATTATATATTATATATGAAAAATAGTCAATATTTAGGTGTTGCATATGATACTGATAAAAATTCAATTTTAATTTTACTCTACAAAATTAGAACATCCGTTTTTTATGCAAATTTTGTATTAAACTTATACCTACAGACAAATGTGTAAAATATACCCTAAATTTGCGCAAAACTTAACATAAATTTTTATTTACGCAAGGTGCTGATTTTGCACTAAATTTTTAACAGTATACTTGCCTTAGTCAATATTTATTTTATTAACAATGTTACTACCAAATGTGGCACAGCAATAAAAATAAGAAATAATCTTTACCTGTTACAATGACAGCAATTTTGCTAGCATCTAAGCTAGAATCAAGAGTGAAACTCGTTGGTCGATGTATTGGCAACATTTGAAGTGCATTACCAGACACCAACATATCTTGGTCAGATTTCGATCGTAAGAAAGAAGATTCGTTATTAAGAAATTGTTGTGTTTCTTTTATGGTCGTCGTTGTTGCGGCTGATGACGTTTTCATCGTTGTCGGTAATATCCCCATTGAATCGGTCGTATCCAATCCTGTAGTACTATTAACTTTATTCTTCAGTATTCCTCGAGAATTCGTAAATGAGTCGCTAGTATCTAATTTTGGTGAATAAGTATAGTCAGAAGTGGAAAACTTTTTAGAAGAATATTTAGCTGATGAGTTTTCGGTATAACTCATGTTCGACAGATCATTTCGATAATTGGTACTTGAATTATGTGTATCTGATATCTTTGAAGTATCAGCTAGTGTGGTGTTGTTCGTTAGATTAGCAAGTGACTCAAGGCTCCCGTAAGAAAGAAGTGATTTGGTTTTAGCTATAGCATCCCACGAGTCGCGTCTAGATGTTCCACCAACCATTGATGACACTGTAAAAAATTTGTTAGTATTAGAAAAATATGAACATCTCCTTTCTAATATTTCAATAACAAAAAATAGAACTTTATTCTTATGTACATTTATATCAAAATTTTATACGAGAGAGGTAACTATGGTAACTGTGGGTTTCGGTAGGAACTCGGCTAAATACTTTAAAAAGTTATCTTACTAATTCTAGAATTTGTAAAGTGCATATACATCACTTCTCTCACTTCAAAATAATTGATTTATTGCTTACCTTTCACATTACTGCTAGTATCAACAATACTATTATCTGTGGATTCTCTTTTGTTGTGAAACCCACGACTATCATGCTCCATAGATTTGTAATTGGAATTTGATTTGAACGAATTCCTATGAACAGGACTTTGACTTGTTGGCATCGATCTATAAGTCTCTTTGGATTCTTCTTGAATCTTTGGGATAGGCCAAGATGGTGACCTGGAGTGAAGCTCGTTAAACATCGATGAGTGCTTTCTTTCGTCTACGAACGATGGACTTTGCGAATTTCTCATCGAAGAAACATAATTATTATTGGAGGATCGCATTTGTTGACTCGACGAATTTAGCTTTTCCGTAGAAGATTTGAATGAATTCAACTTTTCCGTAGAAGTTTTGAAGTTGCTAGTGTAAGATGTAGGTGACGAGGGATTAAATGTTGGGGAAGAAAGTGATCTTGATTTGATATCATGGTGCAAAGTACTTGATCCGTTCATTTTCCTATCTAAGGACGAGATGTTACTTCTGTCGAAGGTACCAGTTTGTGACAAGTCTTTCGATCGTCTCGAATTCCTTTGCGTACCGACTCTCAGGGTGAAGGGCGAACCTCTCACATCAGAGCCGTTAAAGTACACGTAGATTCGATACTTGCCGAGATCACGAGGTACGAAGGACACACGGTACTTCATGCGTGATATCTCCTGAGTGAAATGGGCGATGGACTGCTTATCGTGAACTATGTCAATGGCAATTTCACCGAGGCCGCCGGTACCGCTGGCGTCTACGATGAAAGAAAATGGCCGTTCTGGTAGCGCACCTTCCAGATTCAGCAGTTCAACGCCATTTGGATCGAAAACAAAGCAGGTGAAAGGTCCGCCCTGAATGTGAGCACCCTTGTGCGTAATGGCTATGCTCCACTCGCCTATCTCGTCCGGCTGAAATGTTGCCATGTGTACTCCATCATTCTCGTGCACCGGACAGCTGAGAGCTCGACCGCTCGGTGACCAGGCAGTTACGTTAATGCCATCATGATTTGTACCTGGATGTTAACGATAAAATTTAATAGAATCGGAAACCATAGAACATAAATGTTAAAAATTGGTTTTACTATTGATAAGTTTATCAATTTACTTACCATAACTATTGACTAGAACCTCGACTATTGATCCAATTGCGCAGGGATCCATGCCAGACGCTTTGATTTTTGTAAGTGCAGGATGAACACGGAAATAGTACGGACATCCATTTAGAAGCTCGCCATCATTATATACCATTAACTGTAAAAGACATCAACATAATGTATTTTTATGATAAAAAAAATACGATTTTAATTATTAACTTTTGCAAAATTTTGTTTAATTGACTATAATTATTCAAAAGAGATTTTAGATAAAATTTTTATTGAGTAATATGACACTTGTAGATATAAGGAAATTTTTTCGTAATACAATCTTTATATTTTGGAATACACTAATTGATAATCATTTTTAGTAAACGGTTTTTCAGTGAACTTTATTAAAATCTTCCTACCGTACCAAAAGAACAAATTTCATGGGATTGACGAAAATTATTTCATCTCCTTTCCACGTGACATTTGGCATATTTGAAGGTATACTTTGGACCATTATTATTATTTATCAATCACTTTTGGATCATTTTTTATTATTTATCAATCAGATTATAAGTTTTGATTATTCGCTGATGGTGTTAAACGTTTTATGAATATAAAATCTTCAGATTATCATAACGTTTGTACAATTAGTATTACATGATTAAATGATTAAAAATAGAATAAAAATCTTGTATTTAACACTTCATTTAAAGAAACTTTATAGGCAGGGTCAACGTATATGTCACAACTTAGTAGCACGGCTGATTCACGATTCAAATTAAACAGTGTTTAGCGTGGTTAGTAATTGGATGAGTGACTATTTTGCCGCACCGATAACGGAGCCAACGGTGCAAAATTAAAAATATTGAAAAATAAAACGTTTGTCTGCAATAATTTCAAATTATTCACTGAGTGAAGATAAATTTTATATTTGAGATAATTGCAGCTTTATAGGATGTATTGTAAAGCATAAAGTAAAAGTTATTTTCAAAAAAATTCTTTATCTCTATAAATGTGATTTTCTTTATGGATTAAGCTAAAAGATTTTGATAAGAAAGTTTATATAAAAATAAATGAAAACCTTGTGCATGCCGACTTCGGTCGGTACAAAAGTTCCTTTCCCATGAAGTCCGTTCCACGTCAGTCTACATTCAATACGTCCACTAGGAGTGATTACCTCACTTCGTACTTCTCGTGTATTCACCTCTTTGGATAGCAATTCCAGCTTAAAATGAGCCTGTAACAAAATCGTAAATTTATACTTATTTGTAATTTAAGAAAAAATGTTTTCTAACTTTATAAAATAACAAAAATTTCGAAATATCAAAAGATTATTGAATTGAATTTTTAATTTCTATATGAAAAAAAAATATATTAATGTAATTTTTATTTTTAATTAATATTTTTATATTAAATGCTTTAACTTACATACACAACATACAACACGGTTTTGCAGCAAATACAAAACATTTATGTTTGAGAGTTGAATTTGTCGTTCAGTGTAATTTTTAATTAAGGATTAAAATAATTGATCTTTGCCGAACCAAATTGTTATTTAAAATCAGTTTTATTTAAACTGTCATGGAGTCTACGTTTCGGCGGACTTACAACCGCCCTTTTCAAGACTTTGACAATTTAAATCATAAACTAAAATGTATAGACATGGTGAAGGGCTATTGTACAGTTCAATCATTTCAATCCTTCACAAAACATTTATATTCAAAAAGTCAAATCGAGCTTAATGAAATAATTAGTATTAGACTTTTTAGAACATTTCTTAAGTGTATAAAATTTCTTACCATCCTTTTACAAACCCTCACATACTAGTTTTTTAGACGACAATGTAAATTATATTAATATAATGAAGTAAACGTAAAATCTGCTTACTGGTTGATGCACTCTTGCGGAAGTGCTGTCGATATGAACAACAACTTGTTCGCTAACTTGGGGTCTTGGTTTGACCCATTGAAAGTATGCTGCATAAGCCATAACACCCAGATGTTCAACATTTTGATCTGCCATATCTTTTGCTTTAAGCAATGGTTCCACTCCTAATTTTTTACCTCCTTCAATGCCTTTAACGTAAACAGTAACAATTTGATCAATTAATAGGAGTAATTAATTTCAATTGCTTAATTTCAATTGCGATTATTACGTTTTTTCTAATAGTTTTAATACTGCATAAAAATGTAGTACGTTGACAAAAAAAAGAAGGTAACGAGCAATATTTTCAGAATTTATTTTAAAAACCTGAACCTAGTCTGACATTATTTTTCGCCTCGCGATACTCCGTCTTTTTTGCGCATGAAAGTTAAGTCGATGATCACACATTCTGGAATTTCTACTTCAATTCGATTAAGATATTTTCGCATTCGCCTCTGCTGTGGTCTAAACACCTTACCCTTGCTAAGTAAGCTTATATTCTTTCATTGTTGCGTAACAGAAAACTCTTTACTAAATGTAAGTTAAATGATTCACTCATGTAGTTTTGTTGAAAATAATCACATTCATTAATTTATTTGAAAGAATTATAATTTGATTTTGAAAGTTTTTTAACTTGAAATCAACTAATGCATGCTGCAACAGCATCTAAAAATTTTTATTTATAATAAACGTTTTTTCTGGAAACAATATTACTTTTTCTAAACCTTTAGTACCTTGCTGCAGATTACGCTCCCATGATGAAGGGCTAATATCGATTTTATCATAAGCTGGTGCAGATCCTCCCAAATTTCTGACTATACTGCAAAGTGCTCTTCCATCGTTCCAATCAGTCTGTAAAAAAGATTATATCATAAAGAGAATATTATACATAAAAGTTTGGTTATAAGAAAATATATATCTGCATAAAATAAAACCATAAAAAATGAAAATTTAACGTTCGAAAGTTTAAAGGTTACGCGGCACTGACAGAAATTAGAAATGATAATCATTAAAAAATATGTTCAGAAAAGATTTTGATAGCGAATAAATAAAGTTTGCAGACTTTTGATTTTTAAAATAAAATTAAAATAAGCTATAGTATATGATCGAATTTATTACAGAATTTAAAAAAGAAAATATTTATTTTCTAATAATAATAATAGTAATTTTAATTCAATATAAGTTTACATTTTATTAAAATCTCTATTTTGAAATTCGAAGGTTAAAAGTATAAATTTAATTACAATACGGCCGTATTAGCGAAAAAAATGCAATATATATCTAGTTTTGCTTCACCCTCTTCTATATGCATTCAATTTGGATCATTAGAGAGAAATATACTTACAGTGAAATTTCGGACTGGATTATGTGGAATTTGTGAATTCACCCATCGAAGAGTGGAATGAAATCCTGGGGATCCGTCCTTCATAAAATACGACAAATATGTCATGCCAGAAAGTTCGTCCAAATAAGCAGAGGCGAGGTATTCGGGTTGCAAGACCATAGGAATGTCAAATTCTCGTTTGGCTATTTCCATAGCCTTTTTACAATTGTATACCCTTAAAAATTTAATGTTTTATTATGCAATAACATTCTTGATAACTATTAAACCTTTCGATTCTTAAGTTATTTTTAAATTATTTCATACTTCGTAAAACTTTATTTGTAACAATAATAATCCACACTCTAAAATAAAATTCTCAATAAAAATTTTATAATCTATAAGTTATTAAATTGTGTAAAATATTCGTACTTGTCTGTAGGATCAAGCTGTCTCCAATGAGGGAAAAGACCAGGTTTGCAGTAATTCAGAAGTGCGCTTAGATATACTCCAGAGTTCCAATCTGTTGTGAAATTATTTACCCTACATTCCGGTAGAACTGCCTAAAATATAAAATAATCGTAAAAAATTTTTAAATCAATTTTTAAAATGTTTTTAATATAATATGATGCTAGTTAACACTTTTACTATATTTCTAATAATGAAAAAAAAAAAGAAAAAATATTGTGCAAAAATTAATGAGTTGTAGTGAATTAAATTACGAAATTAAGTCAGATGTTCCAATTGTTTTATAAGATCTTATTTTTGCTCTAATTATAAAATTATCAATATAAAAATGTTCCTAACGCGACATTCATTGAAGAACGCAAACAATACTTTTTACAGAAAAAATAAGTTTCAAGACTCATACTAAAGCCTTGCCTTTCAAACTTTTTATGTGTCAGTGTACTATCTTTAGAAATATCAGAAAATATATTTTTTATCGTTTACACTGCCCAATTGATCGTAATAATTACAAACCAAAACACAAATGTTTTAAAAAAAAAGAATTGAATAAGAAAAAAAATTTTATTATAAATTACGGATGTTCAAAATGTACGATGTAAGGTATGATTTAAGAAAAGAAGAACAATAAAAGAAGAAAACCTCGGTAAAACCAAGGAAAACGTGCGTGAACGGTATTCTAACGTTGACAACATAACACTTGCGGTATTTTAATTTTTTTTAGTGTGTACCAGTTTCAAATCATATTTTACTTAACATTTGGAGTGTGTAACAAATTACGTGTACGTGTTCATACTAACCTTGAGCCAAGAGAGCATAAGTTTCCTAGGCGGGAATTTCGATTTTCCTATTTGGTATCTAACAATCAGCGACCATATCAAACCAAGGATCAGTTTAAGGTTGCCGTTGACAATGTCTACATTACCTTTAAAAATAATTGAAAGTATTTTTATTATGTCAAAAATTATAAAAGATTAACTATTTTGTTAAAGACTAAAAAAATTAGAATTAAGAATATTGAATATTTCAATAAAAATAAAATAACTAGGCGATTAATAAATGAACTATTTTTTCCTTCATACTTGCGATTATATTCTTTATGATTACATTTTTTATAACTTGTTATTTATATGAATAATATAACATTATTATGATTCATGACCTTAATTGATTGCTAGTCCTTTATTAGTATAAAATGCTATGTGCAACTTAGCACCCGAGCTTATAGAAAAGGGAATAATTCACCTCTTGTAGTAGACTATTCAAGTCAGTATTTTATTAACACAAGTGAAAAAAATTCGCCATCTTCTGCAGTAAAGATACAAAAAATCAAAATTTATAATCGATATTACATTTTCGATACGCAAGATCGTGATTGCATGTCATGTTTCCGTTGTTTACTTTCTACGTTAGAAATAGGGTCGAGAAATAATAGTTCAAAATGTATAAAAATGTTTTAATAAAGAATAAAACTATGTGTATCAATGCAACTTTTAATAAATCGATACAATCTTTATTTCAAAATAATATGTCAAATTAAACAGCAAAAATAAAAGGAAAATATCTCGCTGCAACGTACGTTAAATATATCAATAGAATTTAAAGCCAAATGAAAGGGTGAGAAGTCTATAAAGAATATTAAACGCGGGAATCCAATAATTGTGTCGCAAACATTAATTAGATTAATTGAGAAAATTTTTTTTCTAAACATTTTATGTTATAAAATAAGCTGACAGAGTTCGTTTTTCAGAAAAGTTCCACTAATTTTGTAAAAAAATTATTCGCGTTAGAATGTTAACAATGTTGACGAGTTTGGATTTTTGAACAAAGTCAATGAAACTTTTCTGAGCAAAAGATTATGTCAGTGTCTTATAAAAGATATAATCTTTAGAAAAAAAATTTTCCCCAACAGACTTAAACTCCCGATGTGTATATATAACCACTGTATTGGACGATTGGATATCGAGTGGAGACTACACATTCGGGTCTTTATTAACTAACTGTTACTATATGAACTGTTAGTAGTGTCTTTTTTTAATTATTAAACTAAAATAAATATTCTAAGATTGACTATATAAATTTTCTAAAGATAATGTATTTTATTGTAAAATCTATTACCTTTAAGATAATGTTAAAGTTTCGTAATTACCTATAGTTATAAAAAATCTTTTTTTTTAATTTAATTATTAAATTTGAAGAAAAAAATCGTTGTGTTAAATTCTTATTTTTGACCATAAGATATAGCGTGACGATTTGATTTTTTCCGAATCGGAAATTGAATTCCTATAGTTTTCAGTAACTACAAGTCATTTAAATAAACCTCTAAAATAATTTTTAATTTACCAAGGCTTCTAGTAATCAATGCTATGCTTATTTATCTTCGTATAGTAATGGACAAAGTATGCTATTCGATACAACAGCAACAACATATGATGCTATCAATGTAAATAAAGAATATGCAAAAATAGAAATATTTAGTACTCTATAGTTATATACAAAAAATTTAAGTAATAATTAAAAAAAAATTATTATAATTAAAAATCTACCGAGCGCTTAACAGTTTTTATTTTTCGAAATGACTTTAAAGGTCCTGTTTTTTTTATTTGAAATCGCAGTTTTATAGTTTATAAATAATAGTACAAACATTTGAACGACTGATTATCACAATTAATTATGAAATAAATTCGTTATATTTGTCATTATATGAAATGTCTGTTGTTCATTCATGATTTAATTTATTTAAAAATATTTTCTATCACATTTTTTATTTTTAAAGTATTTTCTTTGAAATGAAAAATTTTTAAATTTAAAAAAACTTTTTATGGTTCGCCATACTTGCTGGTATTCTACCAACGAAATTAAAACAGGTAGATCAAAAAGATCTGTAAAAATATAAAATAAATTACTTCAGAAAGCTCAATAAAACATCTTTTTTTTATTATAAAATTTTTATTTTTGTCATAATACATATTTTATTTAATGCAAATTTCTCTAGGGCAATTTATTAAATTTGCAGAATCCATAAATAACTTAATTATAGTAACGGTTTTTAAAATTTTTAAATTTACACAAATAAAATCTGTGAATAGTAAATTGTATATTTTAACTATAACATTAACAAAATGTATTAATATTACGAATTCGTATAATATTAATACATTTTGTTAATTCGTAATATTAATACATTTTGTTAATGTTATAGTTAAAATACTTGGTTTTGAATGTTTTCACGTAAATTACGTTTAAATATTTATATTTTTGACATATAATCAATCAAAGCGATATATGCATCTAATAAATTTATAAGGTTATGGTGCTTTCTTGACGTATTCCTAACTGACCCGTCAGTACTCATCAGCGTAGCTTACCGAACATGCAATAGTAGGTCAGACAGTGCTTAGACACACTTTTTAATATTACCACCCATTAACACAATTCACAAAGCTCCGTAAACTACTTAAAAAAAGAACACCAAAAAAGCCACAAATCATCTTACCGATATTGACCAACTTGACGCCATCGGCCTCGACGGCCTTAAGCGCCGTCGACACGTTCTCCAGGTAATGGTGCTGATTAACCGGCCTCGGGTTCCACTTCGCCAGCCTCTTGCCGGTCAGCTGTTCGACCAGGGCGCAGAGCCTGGTACCGTCCCGGAAATCGTCGGCCAGATCCAGCACCGGCCCGCAGCTCCTGCCCCGCTCCGACTGCTTGAGATGCTCGTTAACCCAGTTGCGAAACGTATTCGCCTGTATCTCCACCCAGAGGTCCTCGTGGCCCTTGATCGGCATGCCCTTGGCAGCCGTGCCCTCGGCCGATCTTGCCACCAGGCCCACCAGCTCCGCCGGCTCCAGCTGCTCGTTGTCCTGATGGTTCGCCGGGCCGGCCTGTCCATTTTCCTGCATGGTGTGCGGCTTCTGCAACTAGACGGTCCGCGCCTGCCGCGAGAGAGCTGCCTGCGCAGAGGTGTCACAAGCGCGGCACCATATAAGACCTCGATTCTCACGAAAAACCGTAGGCAGATTGTACAACACTCGCGCCCACGTTATCATACCATGCGCACATTCCGAAATGTCAGGATTTTTCTTACTCTCGTCTGTTATGCGCCTGGCTTTCTTTGTCTTTCGCGCGCGCGTTCGCTTTTTAACCTTGTCGTTAACGATAATTCGCGATTTTTTCGATCACCCGGTTGTCTTCCCGCACTTTTTCAGCGATCGAAGTGACGATTCAAGTTTGATTTCTCCTGCTACAGGGTTAAATTGGCCGATCGCTTTGCCAATCGATCCCATCCGATCCCGCCGAAAGGACCAAGACTCGCTGCTATTTTCAGCAAACGAACCTCCTCGAGCCAGTATGCGTAAGTGCCTCCATATACATACAGCTATTCAGAAGCCGAAGATGACGTCGCTGACTCAATCAAGGAGCGGAGTAGGATATAGCCAGCGTGTAGGAGTGCGCGGCTCCGTGTCGCACCTCGGCACGGAAAAACAATGCTAGACCCGCGCTAAAAAAGCGAAAGTCAATTTTCTCTCGAAGCCCTCACGGAGCAAGTACCAAAACATTTTTGTGTTGTGCCTCGGCCGACACTCCCCGCGCGAGCGACGGCTCGCTGAAAAACTGTATACGGGAACGCTCGCGCTCTGGCGGGCTCGTAAACTCACGAGGCCGTTGGGGGAGGGGACCTAATGCTTAGCTAGCCACACACACAACACACGGAGAGAGAATGTCTGAATGTAGCAAAGCGTGCGGCTCCCCCACTACTTGGCGCACCTGCCCGCCTCCGCGCGCTCTTTTTCTTATGCTCCTGCGCGAGGTTGTGTGTGTGTGTGTGTGTGTGTGTGTGTGTGAGTTAGAGTGCAGCTTAGCCGATTAACGGACGTTGCAATTGACTCTTTTTTTTCTTTCTGGTTTTGTCGCCGCGCCTCTTGCCTTACGCACTGCAGCCCACGAGCTCTGCCGAATCGAAAATTATTTATAGGTATTTGTAATGCAAAGGGGAATGGTTGAGATGGCTATGTGGCGAAAAGTTTTGTTGAGAGGATGAGGATGATGGGTTGAGTTTGACGAAATTTTTTAATGTGAGTGGTTAGTATGATGCTTTTAATTGGGGAATGGTAAAATTATAATTTGGTAGAGACGATAAAACAAGATTATTAGTAAAACATATCGATTTTTATTTATTTTAAAAAAACTAATAAAAGAAAAGAGTTGATAAAATACTTGAAAAAAGAACTACACTAATCTTGTCGTTAAAATATATAAAGATTATTGAAGCATCTAAAAATATCTAAGGTAATTAATTTAGAGCCCTTTAAGAGAATTTTGCAACTTATCTTATCGAATTTTGATTACTAAGCTATCCCAGTTCTTCTAGGTAGAATGATTTCAATCACTGAAAGTCCTTTGTACTTATAGTACTGTCAACCCCGTATAAAGTCTCACTTATCAAAGATTTCTTTAAATAAACACTTTAAACTTTGAAAAAAAATTAATAGAATATGATTATAAATAAAAATTAACAATAATTAGCAAATTTCAGAATTAATTATATTAGTTAAATTATATTCTCGCTACAAATATACGGTTTCCTTGCCATTACCATTTTTTAGATATTAACGTTTTACGCACGAAACACTAAATCGATGATCCTTCGTGTTTCTGAATAAAAATTCTTCAGAAAACAAGTAATTACAATTGTTCATTTTCTTTCAATTCAACTTTTTTCTTTTTAACACTGTCTCTACTAGATTTTCTTATTGGTTCAGTAAAAAGTTTTCTTGTAACTAATTTACTGTGACATACTTTTTCTTAACTTTTTTATCATAATTTTTGTTTTACCCCGGTAGTTATTTGCTTCCATTTTCCGTATTAGAATATAATTTTGGTTAATACAAAGTTTTATTCTTGCCACATAGCTATCATATACCATTTTGTCACATTTAAGTAGTCTATAATGTGCTCCAAGTCTACAACACTATCTATTTACAAAAAACTTGAATTTTGGCTTTTATATACTCACTGACCAGAGGTCTGAACTGACCTGTATATGAATTTATACTAAATCTGATTTAAAATATTCCTGAATAATAGCACTACAAACACTATTTTGAATTGTAATATTTTTAATAATTATAAATAAATTATTAAGAAAGTTAGAAAAATTAAGTAAGGCTTAGAATGATATGATAAGTTTTTATGACATCAAACGACTATTGAATATCAGAAAAATTACTTCCGGTTTGTTCTAGATTTTATTTTAATTTTAAATAATAACTTGTATAATTTGACTTTGTACGAAATGGCTTTAAATCATAATGTACAATAATAAATATATCTTCTAAATTTTTTATGTAGCTTAGATATTGCTATTTGAGATTCAACGCGCGCTTCATGCGAACGCAACCGTGAACCGTGAGGCTGAAATCACCTTCTTGCACTAATATCGAAATATATTAATCTATTATTACTGAGTAGAGCATTTTACATATTTTGATTCGACGTTTACAAAGCGAAATTTGATATACGCTTTTTCTCTGTGTGCGAAATCAATGCTTCACACACACAATGTCAGAAAAGTAATTTCAACAAAAAAAAAATCCACAAGATTAAAATCTCTAGAATCGAAAATAGCTATTTTTGAATGGTTTACTCAAAGTTATATTGTGCTAACTGATATGCGTACGCAAAATACTTCCAAAATTTTGTGGAAATTAAATATTTTTCGTACACATATTTCGTAATAACAAAAAACGTGCAATTATAATAACTAAAATTGTGTGTTTGTAAATTCTTCGGAAAACTATTATTTATTAATCTTATTTTAAGAAATACGTGAAAAAAGAGCTTTTATTTGAAATGTCTATAATTCAATCTAGAAATGTCTTAAATAAATTTCCAATAACTGAAATCAAAATACAGAAAGCAAGCTTCAATTTGTCATTTTCAAATATAGAATAAAAAATGACTGCCAAAGTTATATTTGTTAAAGCTGATCAACAAAAGTGTACCGGAAATCATAATTACTTGATCAGACCATTTCCATTGCTCACCTTTAAACAAACATAACTTTAATTCTAATTATTAATGTTGAAAACGGTAAATTGAAGCTTGATTTTTCTACTTTGATTCTCAAATATTTATTAAAGATATTTCTAAACTGAATTTATATTTCAAATAAAACTCTATTTTGATACTCCGTGCGCAAAGCTCGATTTCGCGCACGCTCGAACAACAAATCGTATGCTAAATCTCGCTTTGTGCACGTCGTATTAAAAAATACGGTTCGATACATGAACGAGGAAGTGATTCGCACTAGTATTGAAATGTACTGTTTTGATACTCCATGTGCAAAGCCCGATTTCGCGCACGCTCGGACAAACCATAAGCGTATATGCTAAATCTCGCTTTTTGCATATCGTATCAAAAAATATACGGTTCGATGCATGAGCGAGAAGGTGATCTAATCCTCGCGTGGACGTTTGCACCCGAGCGAAGCGAGATTACTTTCTCGCACTACGTATTATCAAAATGTACATTTTTCATATTTTCCATAAAATAAGTATAAATAAAAGTCCATAATTTAAGTTTTCTGAAGAAGTTAGACCGTATAACTGCGGCTTTGTTTATTTTATCGTACTTCAAAACATATCCCAAAGTTTCATCAAGATCCGCGACCCGAAAATCGCATACACTTTGCTGGTAAGTATTTAATTATTAAATGCATTTATTGTTTAAAAAATATTTGCAAACTAAGATTTGTATAAATATCAAAATTAATAAAAAAAATTTCTCTTCATGTAAGACTGCCATGCTTTTCATTGTTAATAATTTAAAACCTTCTGTAATTGGCTAATTAGTCAGCTGCAATAGTTTTTTGATGTATATTAGTGATTTTCAAATGTCGCGCTGAAGACAATTCGAGATTAATTTTATGATGTGACGCTAAATGTGCTTACTAATTTCTGGCCGCCTAATCGAATTTTGTATACGTTTTTAATCTTGAAGTCAGAAGTAAGTAAAAAAATGTCTATTTAAGAATTCGTAAATTTTAATCAATTTTAACAAATACTTTGATTGGGCGAAGATGAATACTTGAGTCATGATTTCTCTAAAACACCTACGAACGATAGAATCTAATTAGAATATTTTATTGTAACTGTATGCATAAATTACTTCTTTTGCAATGGTGAGTGCAACTTTGTTTTATGTAAATTAAAATAGTGCTTCAATTTTGATCATTATACGTATTTATTTATTTTTTAAAATTAGTTTTAAACGAAACTACACAAATGTATATTGTTTAATATTATTGCTTATAGTTAGGCTTTAATTTTATAAAAAAATCCATTAAAAACAGTTTGGAAAATTGTTTAAAATTACGGACTAAATTGCCTTATAATTTGAAGTACTGGCACCTTTCTTCTATAGCATTTATTAATTTTGATTAATTTATTTTTAATTAATTACATCTAAAAAATTATACAAAACTTCATTGGGTATAAATAAATAAATGACTTCCTGAAAGTTTTTTGGAAATTCAGTTTCCTCCGATTTTGTTGAAGTTAAGAAAACTTAAAATCATGACCACCGGAAGCGAGTTTACAACTTAATAATTTTTAGCAATAATTGATTTCCAATATTTTCTATCGAGCTGCAGATAGCACTGAGGTATCTTACGTATAAATAGATTATCTGCACACTTTTGAGTTTCAGATGATATGTGGCCGATTTTGAGCAATATATTTTTGAAAGTTATTAAAAACAAGTCTAAATAAATTTCAAATTTCAATCTTTATTATTAAAAGAATGATAGATAAATAGTATATTACGCACCTAGGGAGGAAAAATAAAGAATGTTCCAGATCGCATGTCAATTGCGATAAACATGAGATCTGAGGCTTTCTTTATTTCCTCCCGTGGTGTGTATACTATTTTTTACCATACCCGGACCGAAAATACCATTTTCGTGATTTCGAGCCGGGAGCGAAGTGGTACTTTCGGTCAGGGTGTGGTGAAAAAAATTTTTTTGGGCAATTATTTCTTCACGTTTTTGAGCGCTAAGTCTCTTCCTGCATCCAGTCATTAATGCCTCTGTTATTTTATTCTCTTAAGATTATTTTAATTTAAAACGGCAAAGTAAGCAAATTTTGGTAGGGTAAAAACATTTTATTTTAGAAGGGTAACGTGCAGTATGGCCTTTGAAACGTGGAGGCGTGCGTATTTCTGTCCTTTTAAATTAAAATAACATCGTTAACTTGGTTCGTTAGAAATCGATATGCACATTATAATATACTTACATATTTTTTAGTTGATAATATTGAATGTTTAAAATTTTGATCTCGTAAAGTGAAAAAAGATTTAATTTTGTAAAAAAATAAATCTGGTTCCAAATCCAGACTATAGGTATCTCTAACTTTTTTTTCAGAAGAAAAAAATTCTTAATATGCTTCTGCTA
>JAPYZA010006910.1:0-10788 GCA_030522685.1 Eupelmus azureus
AATTTGCCGATTAATGACGAGACCGGCACGACCACGTTTGAGCCCTACGTCCAGGTTATTATTGTTGATGACGGGTTTCTTTTCGGTTTCAATTTATTTGAATGAAATTTTTAACGGATTGATTTATAATTTTGCGAGTACACTGCAAGTTTGATTGTATATAATATTAAAAATCAGCTTTATAGTTAAATATTATTAGGTATAAAGCAGAGATGTGGATCGGCTGTTTCTGTTAAAGTTTGATTAAAGGAGCAAGATACAATTGCTAGAGAAAGTATATTTATTCACTGTTTAAGTACAATAAGGAAGAAAGCGTACTCTAGTCAAGTACGTCTTAGATCGTAGGCGGCTTTCGGGCGGGACTATATAGCCCACGTGGAGCACGAGATTACGTTTAAAAAAAGGATCAAAAGTTTATCAAAATTCAAATCCACATCCCTGTTTCATAAACTTATGAAACTTTTTACGAAATTATACATCTTATAAAAGCCTTTATAAAACAAATTAAATTTCCTGATTTTAAAATCTAGAATTAAAAAAACAATCCACACAAATAAAAAAAAAAATTCTTTCACAAACTCCAGGTGAACATAATTCGCGAGGACAAGAGCATCAAGAGGAAAAAGACGAGCATCCGCCGCGAGGGCACCAGCCCCGTCTGGAGCGAGAGCCTCAACTTCGACCTGTCCCCCGACCTGCTGGCCCAATGCGCCATCGACTTCTCGATATTCCGGGCAAACGGCGAGCTTCTGGCCCGCTGCGAGGTCTCCGAACTTCGCCAGCACGAGCTCTTCCATCGCGTGCTGGCCGGCACCGGCGCCTCCGCCCAGTGGCTTCCGCTCTCCGAACCCGACAAGACACTCAATCCTAATGATCTAGCAGTGGAGCAGCAGCCGCCCAAGTCCGCTTAGTTCTACGATGTAGCTGAAAATTCTATGCGATACTATTTGAGTTAGTCCGCGCACTCGGAGATCTAATGGAGCTGTTTTGTTGCGATAGGTTTATCGTAGGATATTTTGAGTTTTGCTTGTTTGAGAGTTAATTAGGAGTTAGTTTAGCCTGTTACTTGAAGTCGCGGGAATGCATAATTAGAGTTTGTTTTAATTTTATGTAAATGAATGTTTACTTTGCAAAAATGTAGTTTTCTGAGTGCAGCATAAATCGTTAAGGCTGGTAATGATGGATTTAGTAAGAATCAAAATCTACAATACAAAGAAACAGGTGTCGATTTTAAAGATAACGAAAGATCAAATAAAAGTAAAATAAGTATAAGTAATTACAAGAAAAAAAGAGAATATATGTAAAAGATATTTTTTTGAAATTAAGTCTTTCATTGTATTAATGTAGAATTGTATTAATTTAGACTTTAGATGAGTATAAATATGTAGAATGGTCCCTGAAATTGGCAGTTGCTGGGATTACTTTCTGTTGATACTCGTAATTATGTAAAGGATTTAAAATTAGAAAACAGCAGTTATAGGTTTTTCAGTTTTTTTTTATTAATTTTTTATTGTACAATAAAACTGTACAAATAAAATGGACCCATGAGTACTGATTTAGTCAAACAGACCTGTAACAAAGAAAAAAATATTTTTTATTATAAATTAGCTTCTGTCTACACAGTTGTTAAGTATATTTTTATAAAGTCTCATTTGAAAAATAGCTCTTCATGAACTCTTGTTTCAGTAGCTAATACATGCTTGAATAATCATTGGATGCTGGATTATTATAAAAAGAGAAATAAAATGCAGTTTTAACTTACCGAAGCCCATGTCATCGTCAGATTCCTCCTCAGGCTCTTCCTTCTTCTTCTCTTCCTTGGCAGCTGGAGCTTCAGCCGCTGCAGCAGCAGCTGGGGCTAAACAGATTAAATTAAAATTTAATAAAGTTATTAAATTGTTTGACTTTTTATTTTTCATTTTAAATGTCTTATTCAATATTTTACAATATTATAGACAACAGAAATCAGAAATTAAATTATATCATCAGAAATTTAATTATATCTTGCAATAATAAATCTAATATTTTAATTTGGTTTTATTTTAATATCAATTACTTTTTGACTTTAATACTTTAAAAGCCTTAAGTGTTAATTTTTATGAAATACAAATTCAATATACAAATCTGTGATAACTAATCAATAAGATAAGTTATTTATAATCTTTATTTAATTTACTGATTTGAATTATTTGTCGATAACAAAAACCTCGGCTTGAATAGAAATATTCAACCTTTCAGGTTCTCATTAACATTGCTTTCTCCTCGACTGCTGACCGATCTAGTGAGACATAACTAGCCCGGTGGATGAAAATGAGGACTCCAAGTATAAATCTGTATTAATATAAATAAATCCTTACCAGCACCACCAGCTGGTGCAGCTCCTACTCCAGATCCAATCTTGGTGATCAAGTCCTTAACATTGATACCTTCCAGAGCCTTAGCGAAAAGGCCTGGCCAGTAAGGCTCAACATCAACGGCAGCTGCCTTGAGGATGGTCTGGATCTTCTCACCCTGTAATGAATAAATAATTTATTTATATTAATTATAAATATTTATTTATATACAGTATGGTAAAAATAGTTGTGACTTAGTTGACAAAAACAAGTAAATTGTTCAACATTATAATATAAATAAGTGTTTAAAGTTTCTTAATACTTGACTATCTGTATCTAATATTATCAAAATTTATTAAATAAGTTATCTAAATAAAATGTACGAGACAGGTAATGTAAACATTATAAATTATTATCTTTTACTGATGAAGTTAAATGTAGTTGTGAAATAAGCATTCAAAAAATATACCTAAGACAATATAGAAATATCAAATAAGAATAACAAGTGTTGCACGCACGTGACGCGAGTGTAAGCCAAATTTGCGCTGTTTCAACTCATATAACTACTCAAATAAATACTGTTTAAAATAGACACTACCTTCTTTAATAAACATTTTAAAATCCAACATTATTAAAAAACTACAGACATTCTCCTAAGACTGCAACGTGTAAACATAACCTCGAAAAAACCCAAAATCAACCGAAATTAAAATTTCCATGTAAAAAAACAGCGCAAAAACCCCATCCCATCGCTCACCATCCCCAAAAACCCAATTTCCTCAACCCCAAAAAAACAAAACCGAATCTAAATAACGCAACAAGCGGCGCGAACAAAACCTCAAAAGTATACTCACAGTGACGGCGACGTCGTCGTCGGCGAGGATGAGTGCGGAGTAAACGCAAGCGAGTTCAGCCTTGGTGGTCATCTTGAGTTTGTTATTTTTATAAAATCAGCACCCGATGGATGATAAAAAACGTGCAAGTCGCCGATACGGCCTTAGCTCCGAAAGAGAGAACAAGCACGCGTGCAGTCGTTCACGACGGGCATACCCGGAAGGCCGAGCTAGTCGCGTTCAGGAAGCCACGTGACCGGTGTGGGCCAGAGTTTTAGCGCGCTTTTCGATTTGGCCGTCGTGGCGCTGGTTTGAAAAAGTAGCGCCAAGTTTTTCGGGGGTACTTTGCGAGGTGTGAACATTTAAATAATTAATTATGAAATTTTGAAAAATTTATAATAAATACATGATAAATGAGTGTGAGGCTTTGAAATTTTAATTTTTGCTGTAAAGAAAAATTATTATCACATATTGTCAAACTTTCAGGTGACTCAGTATCTCAAAAATTTATCTACTTATATACAATTACTACTACAATTACTAGTTTACAACATAATCTACCAAAAAAATTGTAGTAAAGGGTAGTACAATAAAAAATCAAGTAGATATGTATTTTGTAAAAAGTGTTTTATTTTCCAATGATAAATTGTAGTGTATGTATAAAACTACATTCTTACTGCATTCGCATGAATAATAGTCTAATCAATCTTGTCTCTAGTAGAGAAATGTATACGTTTAGCGATATAAAATTATTTTTCTCGCATCTGTAAGGATGTTTCTCGCTTTGTAAAAAAATTTTGTTTTTTTTTTTTTTGTTTGCATCGGTAAGAATACTATAGTGAGTATCTATTAATAATATTCTAGGGTATCGTCCTGTTTAAAAAAATTACACTGCAATTAATCTTACTTTAAACGCCTTATAAATGATCGTAATATTTATAGCGAATGTGTGTATATATAATATGTATAAAATTGTCAATATAGACTGTCGTATTTAAGCTCTTCGAATGTCGAATAACTCTCTTGTCTTCTATTTTATTCTATACTCATGTTTATTCTGTCTTTTATATTGTCACCATTGGCAAAACGTCATATCTGATGAGATTATAAAGAAAAATTTCAGAATAACATATATTCATCTCTGTAAAAAAAAAGGTGTTACCACTGTAGTCAATCAATACCCAATAAAAGTTTCGATCTGACTACTTTACATTGCCACAATATTCATCTGCGATAGATGATAGATAAATAAATTTGTTGCTAAAACGCACGGATCCATAAAAATAGGTAAAACAATGTGGAAAATTGCAATATAAGATTATATTAAATGATGTAGATATAACTATTATAAAAAATATAAACATAGAATAGTCACTTTTTAACAGGCAAATATCTAACTTTTTCTATTCTATTCGTAATGCACATTCTCGCTGTCAATCGCTCATGCAAAAGTAATTTTATTAGACGTTTTCAGGCACTCTACGCGGTGTAATTTTTCTGTTTCATTATTTACATCATAATTATTTTTGCTATAATTTTTTTCAAAAACATCAAATAGCTAATTATAATAATTAAAAATCTGATTTAAGGCTCATTTATAATACCAATTTGTTATGAATAAAATTGAATACTGGACATTTTTCTATTGCCAATTATTTTTAAATAACTTGTTTTCTAGAGCATATATTGCTTAATTCATTTTTTCACGCAATAAAATTTATTCGCACGCATTAGAAACTTTTTTAGTACGTATTTATGTACGATCTCTTCTTAATGCCATGAAGAAAAATACATGGTTTAAAAATCTTACGAGAACATAAAGACGCGTATCTAGTTTTCCAACAAATAAAACATATCTGATTTTCATTAAATGAAAACCTTTTATAGAATCTTTTCTTAGTACCGAATTCACCGCCTCAAACTTTGATTGCCAACTAATCGAGAATATGTCTCTGTAATGATAAAGTACATGCAAGACTCTTTAACATTTCTTTGAATAATATTTCAGTAATGTTTAAATACATTCTCTTTATACTTTAGCTCTCTATTTTATAAATGCAAACGATTATATGGCAAATACATAAAAATTATTCAAATCAGTAATTACTAGTGATTCTTCAAAGAAATGTGAAAAGTCTTGTGTGATTGAGGATTAGTATGACCTGATTCAGCTATTAAAAACTAAATTAAAAACTAATATTAAAAAACGTAAAAAAATCACATATTAAACTTATAGTAGATAATTTTGAAAACTATTTTAAAAAATACAGTTTTAATACGATAAATTTTTTTGATTTAGAAGTACATTCTTTTGTCAAAAATCTTAAGAAAGAATTTACCAGTAAATCAAAAGTACAGCGGATAAAATCAGGTCACATCTATGCCACTTGATGATCTTATTTACGCTTAAAAAAGATATGAAACCTATTTATAACGTATGAAGTACGGAGCAAATTAGAAATGAAAGAACGACGAAATGAGATGTACCTTTTCGGAGAAAGGTATAAATGAGCGCCATGCAATTATCCAAGTCCCTTACAAGTACAGGATTCATCGTTGACTTTTTAAGTACATTTTGTTCGCAAAAACCGGGATACGAAAAAAAAAATTATGCATTGAACTTAAGTAAAATCGCAGAACGATAAGAAAATACTGGTACTTAAATTAGTAACCGTATAACAAAGAGTGGCCTTGGCAATTGCAGTCTTCGCTGCACTAGATTGGCGCACGCTGCGATCCACGCTTATCGTGTTTTTTTTTAATTCTTTTCTCACTCATTCGCGGAGTAGCTACGGATATACAAACATACCATAAGAATCACACACCAGAGTGGATCTCAAAACACGCGAATGCACGAACCATACGATATACACATATATTGCTTTTCTACATAATTTACACGCTTTCTTAATTTTATCACTTTGATTTTTTTACATCTATTAAAGATAAAAAAACTAAAACAGAGTACAATAAGAGGGTTTAGCAAAAAATGCACATAATCGAAATAATAATTAAAAAGAACGTTTTTAACACTGGCACAAAAGGCGTGCATTCGCTTGTTATCCACTAGATTACATGTTGTTGCATTATTTTTGTCAGTCTCGTCTTTTCGCTCAATGCACACTGGACGTTACAAGCATACGATAGGCCGTTACGAAACTCCTGTATTTCTTTTTAAGGCAGGAATGCAAAATTTACGCAGGCCTTGTATGGAAGCATTTTCAGTAAAAAATATATAATATATATATATATATATAGCTCTATCTATCTATTCATATATGCATATTTATAAACTGTATGTATAGATTGTATATATAATATATATATATTGTTATATATATATATTTGTTCATATAAGTCCTTCATCAGCCTACGTACTTCTAAAATAGTTTTATAGAAATATAGTCCCCTCACCACAGCTAATGCTAATACGGACTATACGCGATTTTACAGTCATTTTCATTTCATTTTCACATTTTTTTTCCTTATTCATGATGTATATAATTCATTCTTATTTACTAAGAAAACCTGATTCCCGGGGCTTTAAATGGACCCTTTTCGAGTTTGGAATCAAATCAGTAGAACAAAAAGCCCACTGGGGGTAAAAAATTGAAAAACATCGACATGAAGTATCACTCACAAAAGAGCTTAAAAAATATTTTCTATTCTGAAAAATCAGTCTTTTTCTATAAAATTGAAGAAAAATTAGATTTTTCGAATATACATGTGAGGTTTTTCATAATTTAGTTTTATAGAAAATAATTTTTAAAATCCTTGATTAGAAACTTTTTATAGTACAATTAAGAAAACGAAGACTCAATTCTCCTTTCTCATCATATATAAATTAGATAATTTTTTTAAAATATAATGTTTAATTATTTTATTTTATGTAGTCGTGCATAGATGTTAATTTTTAACACAATAATTTTTCAAATAATAAATTTTGTTATTTTATTGAAGTGTTCTAATCAAGGAAGATGTAAAGCAGCTTCCGTAAATATTAAGATAACATCTTTAGAATATAAGAAAAATTGTTAAGAAAATAACTTTCTTGATATAAAAAATTTTATGCCACTCTAACCTCAAAATCATCACTTTGATCTGAGTTTTCGGCTCTCGTAGCATAAATTATAGTTCGACACTAGTGCGTAAGGTGATTTTTGCTCGTGCGATTTTTCGACCTCGCTTCGCTCGGCCGAAAACCGTCTCACGAGGCAAATATCTACATTCCGCACCCGGGTCGAAATGTACTATTTATATATGCCTATAAATTTAAATTAACTTGTACGTCATACGATAACTAAAATCGGTTAATTAAAATCATCCGAAAAAATATAACAAATCTTTTTTCGATCACAAGTAACAAATAACGAAAAATGTTCAAATAACAAAATTTTATCAAATTACTTGCGAAAGCTGCAGTACGTGCGTAAGTACTTAGAAATCCGTTAATTCTAAATTGGTTCCAATAAAAACAAAGATTGCTTCGTAAACAAAGTTCGTCATACGAACTCTACGAGCTATTATTGTTTTTTCTTGTCCTCTCTACACGTATGAGAAAAGCTCATTATCGATATAATATGAAAGTCGCATCGCAATCGCGTCCGTATTACAAAAAGAACGATATTTGTCATTTGGAAATCGATTGATCCCATTAGTGGTCCCCTCGAAGCAGTTCCATGAGAAGGTTGAAGGAGCAGCCCTCACCTTCTGCACGCTTTGCGGTCAGCAGTTCTTTTCCAGCCTGACAGGTGCGTTGGAGATCTGGAATCCTGAGCAGAAGTTCACCGAACTTTGCCGGCATTTCAGGATACCTGGCAATTGTGTACTGTTGCAACGCCTGTAGAGCTTTTTCCTGAGAAGCACGTACTTTTTCTGGCTCCTTTAGCTCGCTTGTATCAGACGTCAGAAGTACAATCACCTGAAGTAGAACATAATTAATTACAATTTAAACTAACTGTCTAAGGTCCAAATTTCTTTTATTAAGTGGTAATCAAATAATTGATTAAGAAGACTTAAATTTAAATTTTTTAATTGATTTTAGCAATGGTAGTTAAAAATTCGAATAAAGTAAGAAATCGTACAAAAAGTTTGACATTATAAATATAATTACCTTCATGGCTACATATTCATACTGATCGACCCTGAGTCGCCTGAGATTATTTGTAAATGCAAGCATCCTCTCGATGCAAGTGGCCAGGCCCAGCTGCCTAGCCTGCTCCAGCGTGATACTCTTGCCAAGAGACACCCTGATCTCGCCAGGCGTGCTCATACTACGGAAGCAGCAAGAGAACAGCAGCAGCTCGCACCAGGAGTTAATCAGCAGGCAGATCTGATCGTCGATCGAGATGTTTTTGAAGAGCGGCAGACTCTTGCACCACTTGACGATCTTGTAGAGCCGATGGTCAGCTATATTGCACAGATTTGACAGAAAGTCTGGGTGTTGGGTAGGATTGCCGTTAGCCGAGCTACTCGAGCTCGCGGGCGGCGGTGAATGTTGTTGCTGATCCAGCGAGGGTGTGGGTGTCGATGAATTGGAGGAAGTCGGACGTGTAGGATCGGTGCGGGAGTTGAGGTTGCCGTTGCTGGTCACGCTGCTGCCGGAGGTGCCGCTTCCAAGGCCGTTTGACGCGCTCAGGCCGCTAAGGGAGTCACCGCTGCTGCTGTTGCCGCTCGGACTGTTGTCCATTCCAGAGCCGGGCAAGGACTGAGAGAGATTGAGCGAACCCATGGCCTGGCTAGCTCCGACCCTGTCGTTGTCATTATAGTGCCAGAGGTGCTCTACGTCCATAATGTCCTGCAGCAGCTGCGGCACCACCTGCATCTTGTGGGAATGATTCGAGTGGTGCTTGATAGAGTGATGATGCTCGGCGCCGGGTGGCGCTGGGCTGCACGGGCCCTGGCCCATCTTATCTTGTCCGGGCATACCGCCGGGCCCGGCGGAGCCGCCCATCAGATTCGCGGGCAGAGTGTAGGTGCACTGATAAGTGCTGCGACCACCGCGAGTCCTGTCCTCCCTGATCGCCTCGAGCTTCATGCCCATATTTAAACACTTGTCGAAGCGGCAGGCGGGACACTTCTTGCGCGTGGCCACGGTCACCGGACAGCACGCGCCCCTAAGGCACACGTAGTTCTTGCGGTTTTGCACAGTCCTTTTGAAAAAACCCTAAACATAGAGAATTAATTGAAATTATTTAACAGCTTAGATTTTAAAGTTTTTAAAAAATACAAAGTAAACGTAAGCTCTTCCCGAAATTCTTTTCTCTAAAGAACTCGATACCCATACTCACCTTACAGGACTCGCAGGAGAATATTCCATAATGGAAGCCGCTGATCTTGTCTCCGCAAATCGGGCAGGGACTGTTGATAAGCTGCTGCCTAGTGGAGATGCCCGAGGGCGCCGAGGGTATCCTGCAGTCGTCCTGATCATCAGCGTGGCCCTCCCCTACGTCTCCGACTACACCAGCCCCGGCGCTGTAGTGATGACCTTGCAAGTGGAGCGGCTGGACCTGGTGCTGCTGCTGATGGTGATGGGCGTGCCGCTGCTGGACTGGCGAATGCGTTGGCGGACTGAGCGAGCCGTAGCTGTAGCAGCTGCTCGAGGCGTCCGAGTTATTGCGCGAGAGCGAATGCGACAGTGACAATGACAAGGATGAAGTCGAATTGTTGAAGCTGTGCCGGGATAGCGAAAGCGAGGACGAGGGAACTGGCGAGCCAGGCCCGAGAGCCGAGTGACGCCCAGCGTGAGGCGACTGGGTAGGTGAGCTGAACACGCTGTAGGCCGAGTGTATTGCTGAGTCTGGAGATGGGACCTGAAGAAATAAGAGCGTTAATGAATAGAAATGTAATTAATCGTTATTCGAAGAAGACTATTTTTCCCTTCTATTTTTAAGTAAAAACGACTCGATGTGTTGTTTCTGTAGTAATCAGAAAAAGTATTACTTTTGTAATTTTTGGAAAATAATGAAACTATCTAAGTCAATAATGTTTTCATCTTCAGCACTGCCAATTGTCAATTTTTAACATTGTCAAAGAATATTGATTTTTGGCTTTTTTATTGAATATTTCCATAAATCAGTCTGAATCACATAATCTCTTTTATCCGACTATTAAAACACTAAACTCTCTTAGTAATTTCCCCACCGGTACTCCGAGCAGAGATTACAGCAAGCCGAATACACGAAAACTTGAAAAACCAAAGTGCGAAGTTAACACTTGACGACTGAAACACTCACTTGAGATCGGGTGTGGCTGTGCTTGGTGAGATGATGCCTGGGAATGAGCACGGGACTGTGATTGGGCGTGGAGCTGTTGCAGCCGCCAAGCAGCTTGTCGACGAGCAGCGGCAGGTCGTTTTGCTGGCTCTGCTCGATGCTCTGCTGCTGCTGGGCCTGGGGGTGCTGATGATGCAGCTGCTGCACGTGGGGCACGGCGACTATGGTCTCGTTGAGGGAGCCGTTACCGCCGCCGAGGCTCTGGAGCCCGGGACTCGAGCGGAAGTCCGGCTCCGGCTTAATCGGGAACTTCTGCTCCTGCGGGCCTGGACTCGAGCTGCATACCTGCACGCCCTCCATCGACGTTTCCTCGTGGTCCTGTGGAAGAGGATGGGTCGGTTAGTTACG
>JAPYZA010006911.1:0-10609 GCA_030522685.1 Eupelmus azureus
TTTCGCGGGTCGGGAAAGGTTAGGAGAACTATTTTTGACGCGCGGAAACTGCACTTTGTGAATTATACCAAAGCAGACGTCGCTACAATAAGTTTGCGCCCGCGAGAAAAATTGTTTCAGGATAACGAGAAGCGAAAAAAAAGGAATTTATCGTGATTTATCTCTCACTTCACGGCCTCTCTAATCTTCGCGCCGAACTTCGATTCTAATCCACTAAAAATCCCGTAATAACTTCCTTCTAATACCCGGCTCGTTCTTCACCTTGATTCACGATATAAACATCAGGCCCGCGCCGCGGCTGGTAATTTATGAATCGCAAGCGCGCGCGCCACAACTAAATTACATTTTATTTGCATCGGGCGCGAAATTAACGGCGAAAACGTAGCCGCGCGATAAGCTCTGGGCTCACACCCCGTGGCCGTCGAAAATAGGTGAACGGTGCCTTCTTTGCGCGCACGGACGTATCTCAATTACGCCTGAGAAGCAGCCGCGAAAGTAACCTTGCGGCGCGCGTAATCCGGCAAAAAGGCCGGCACCTCGATTAACCCCGAATATCTTTCACCTTCTTGCTATGAGTATCAGCTGTTTGGTACTGTGTATGCATGTGTATGCATTAGTCATGTGCGTGCGTGAGTGTGCGTGTATGTGTGTGTGAGCGCGCCTGCTGACCTATTGAACTCATGTGCGGAACTTCCGACTAGTTGAAGCAAACTCACCGCGATTTTTTTACGGGATAAGAGGATAAGATGAGGATAACTGGTCAAGATGTAGATGGTGTTGGAGTTTTCTGGTTGGCTGATTCTAATACGATTTTTTACTTTTTTATAGTAAGTTTGGTATTGATGTACATACATAATACGTTAGTACTACTTTATTATTATTAACTATCCCTCAAAAAAAGTTGTTATTAAATTACCATAAGTATCATTGCCGTATTCACTCGCGTCAATCTACATATTAATTACCAAACCAAATCCCCATTAGCTCATCGACTCAGCCCTCTTAGCCACCACCTCGAATCGAACCGAATAAAGCCGGCCATCTACAGTTATCCAATAATTTACGACGTATTAAAATTAGAAGCCTTAAAACCGTCCAGCTCCACTCTCCCAGCTAGGAAAAACTCCCTCGCACCGCACGAGGGCATAAAACCTGGCGCGCGCGCGCGCATCTGACGGGGCACGTGACCCCGGAAGGGGACAAAATATCTCAATGCGCAGGCGCGCCTCCCTCCCCTAAACACACGTTACACCGATGATTTACAGTCCATAAAACTGCGAAATTTTGCGAGCTCCGCGGCCACCTCCTAAGAGATTCGCCGTTACAAACGTGAGATATTAATTAGCTGGGCAGCGGTACAATGGGGCGCGCGGAGCTCACGACCGGACGGCGACACAAAGGATCGCCTTTACGAGGTTTGCAAGCGCGGAAAAGAAATCTCGGCTGGCGCGGCGCTTGTTTTCGACTTTTTTCTCGAAGGGGTAATGCGCTGATGTAAGAGCGGATTTTTCGCTGCTGGGAATGACGGAGAGGCGGTTGGAGGGGGAGATGTTTTATTTGTATTGTTGCGGGTGTGTCTCTTGCTGTTGAATGTGTTTGTTTTAAGTTAGACATTTTATTTGTAAAATTAAAATTATTTCTTTTTAGTTTTTTTTTATACAGATTTGAAAAAAATATTTTTCTCACAAGTTTAATAAAGAAATTTTATTAAAAAAAAGAAAGAAAGAAAGACATCAAATCTCGTGAGGTTGAATAACAAAATTTCTATAATTATGATTTATTGCAATAAGTTTGATACTCAGTATGTCAATATTTTTTCCATGACTTAAATTCACATATATTTATTTTTCATCAAGTGAATAAAGATTGTCTTATCCAATACTGTTTAAACAACTTAAAATTAAAGATATTCAATATTTACGTTCACTCGACCCTTTCCCCTAACTTTCCGCAAAACAAAAAATCCCAAATCCACCCACCCCCTCTCAAACCATCCTCCAAACCCACAACAAAACCACCTCCTCCTTACCTCGCGCCACTCCGAAAAACACTTTCCTCACCTCACGCCCTTATCAAGAGCGCGCGTTTTCTCTTTCTCCGCGCTCTGCTCCGCTCTTGTCACTTTCTCTTTCTTTATCTGCGAGCTCTGCGCCGCGAGTTACATCGGCTTTAATATGGAGCAGCCGCTTGATTCGGTTTCTCCGCTCGCGCTCCTTTTCTCACCGGCATTTATAAGCTGGTCTCGCGCTATCGCGACTTTTTCCACTTGGCGCATTAGCGCAAGGTAGCCGAATGCTTTTTGGCTCTTGAATTTCTCGTTTTTAGGTTTTGTGATTCCGAGTGAGATTTCGGGCTCTGGCTTTCGTTTGATTTGGACTGGTGGTATGAGGGGTTTTTTAAAAGTTACGGCGATATTTCTCGGCTTTATTGGTGTGATGTTTTTATGGATTTTTCGATAGGTTGTTTCCTGTTTTAAGTTAACTGTATAGGCTTGAGAAGCTGTTTTTGTTTTGAGCTGAGAAACGTTTTGTAGAAACTTAATGAGCTTTTCATGTTTACGCGCCGTTTTATCTTACTTAAATTTTGAAAATCAATACTAATTACCAATAACTTATCTGTACGATACTTTAGCGCAATTAATTTATTTTCTTGCAATACTAAAAATTTATAAGTGAATTGATAAAAGGTATATTACTTGCATAAGTTAGAGCTAATCGTTGCTTATTTGAAATCTGCAAGTAATAAAAAATATTTAAGATTACGAATAGTTTAGTATTATTATGCACAATCAATACTAACTTTTTCCAATTAAACTATTCTGCATTATCATTAAATTAAGTACAATAAAATCATAAACACATCAATGAACAAGTTTGTAAATGCCTCTAAAACCTTATCCTTTACAAAAACTCTCGCTTCTTCTTCGCTTTGTTTTCCTTCCCTCGATACCACCTCTTTATTTTTGTTTCGTTATCCTCTTCACTTTCTCCTTATCTCCAAACGCATTATATATTGTTCCACTTCCCCCGCACAAAAAAGGGAGAAGCCAACGCTTCCTCGCCTGCACTTTCGTTTTGCTGCCGCACATTTTTCTCTTTTCTTCTCGTTCTCTCCCGATTTCCTCCGCTGCTTTGCATTTACGTATAGTCCTCATTAGTATTGTCCGCGCCAAAATAACGTCACACGTTGCGCACTTCATTTCGAATTTAAATAATAAGAGAAACGCGGGCTGAAAGCTAAATTTAAGGCTCTTTTTATAGTGATGTTAATTTTTATCTCCAATCAGCGGGAGAGCTTCGTTAAAAAATTTGTGCATCGCCGAAATTTACTTAATTTTCAGCGGTCACAAAGGTAACTTTCTACCGTGCTTATAAACTATGTTCCCCAAATTTATTTGGTGGATTTCCTGTAGGAAAAGGGAATTCAGGGCAACGAAAGCTTCTACCTTGCATTGTACTCTTTAATGACGGTGTAAAATGTGTTTATGCTGCTGTTAAAAATTTTATAAATTATAAATTAACATTTTATTTATTAAAAGATTAACAATGTGTTTAAAACAGAAGCCTCTGAAGTAAGTCGGGCCGGTATAATAACATAAAGTATCCTTGTAAACGAAAGTTTAATAACGATATTTTTTCAAGGTTATTGAATACAACACCTTTTACGTCTCCAACTCTTTCCAAGCGAATTCCTGAACTATTACTTCAACCGCAAAAAATATGCAAACTCCCCATCGGATCGATAAATTATAATTCACAAGACCTTACCACATAATTTACATACTTAAATCGAGGAAAAAGTTACGATCCAAGCGTACGCGCGAAAAATTCCATCCATTACAAATCACCGGCGACTTAAAACCCCGATGCGCGCGCTCAGCGAACCGCAGCCATCAAACCAGCCTACCTCCTAGTATAGCTCGTATAAGCTAGTCGTCCGGTAACGTCTTTAAGCCCAGGCACTGCGGCGATTAGCGCACTCGTAACCCATTGACACTTTTCTCACGAGTCGTGCGAGAGCCGCCCACACATCGTAGGGCTATACGATCGTCAGTGGCCATTAAAGCTGGGGCGACTTAAAGCAAGCTTTTTTTTGCGAATCGTTGGAGGGAAATTAATAAGAGACAATTGCGCGCGTTGATGTACACGAACTTTTTTCTTTAATGGCTGTGTGTAAATTGCATTTTTCGAGACTTTAATTGCGAGGCTTTGAAAGGTTGACAATAACATTAGGGCATTTTTGCTTTTCTACTTCTATTTCTCTTGTAGGATCAAGGCGTATTTTTTCTCGAAGCAATAGACGACGAGGAATCCTCGAAATTTACGAGAATGAATTTCAGTTTACGAGGCGCATTAAGCTTTTATATGATAATTGCATATACGCGGCGAATCGCTCGGGCCAGAGCTAGAATCATCGATGATTTACGAAACATTAAAAACGCGTCGTCGTAATTCCGCGCGAGCTAAGCGTTTCCACGCGCGTCAAAGCGTCGTCCTCTTCGCGCCAATGGATTTATTAGCGATGAGAAAGAGGACTGTTAAAAAGGCATATTTTCAATTAATCAATCCGTCCTGGAGAATCATTGTTTTCAACGTTTTTATCGCCCAGACGAAAAACCTTAAACGCACATAAATTACTTCGTCTCATTAAAATAGTATCGCAACGCGCGCGAAGCCAGAATTGTTTTTTGAGTACGAGAATAAAAGGCCTCGGTCGTAAAGTGAAGTTCGTACCCAGTGCGTTGTTCTCATTTTTGTTCGAAGCCTTTGTAATACTTTTTGAGTACTTGTTTCACGAAAAATAAGAGAAAACGCGAATACGACGCGTTTGAAGCCTTCGTGCGTGAAAAAAGGAGTAAAATTATGGTACTTTGCCAAGTTAGACAATATCAATTTTGAATAATGCTACTATAAATAATCTTATTCGTACTATTATTTATCGAAAGTCTAAAGGAACGCGCTTGGGCTGCAGCTTTATTTATCTACAGAATTTACAACGTCAAGACAACCTTTTAATACTACAAATCATAAACATGTCACGAGATAAAAGTAATTATAAAGAAACGAAGCGATATATGTTTTCTGCTTCCAATTGTCAGTATTTACGAGTCATAAACCACCATTTTTTAAATTCCTTTCCATATACGCAAGGTCATTCCGATGATCCCTCGGCGACTGCGCTCCCTAACAATCGCCAAGAATATCCACAAAGAACCCGCAAAAACCGGTCAATCACAATGGACTTTATTGTAGGTAGAAGGTACCATTCTATAAAATATCGATTCGACGTTTGAATTTAAGTTTTAGTCAAGAGTTTAATAACAAAAATTAATATAAAACAATTTACGTTGGTAACATTGAGTTTCATACTTTTTATAAACAGTCTATTTCCATCACAGACAATCGACGTTGTTACCATACTTTACGATTAAAAATATTCCGTGGTTCATTATTAGTCAAAATTAACGTAAAATTTTCGTAATATCATAAGTTTAGAATAAATATGTTTAAAAAGCGGTTTTTTCGTCAAATAGACGTAAAATTATAATAACGAGTTCCTTCTTCTCAAATACAGAAAAATTTACGAATGATTTTGTTAAATACGAACTGAATGACGAAAAAATTTTAACTACATAAATAAAATCGAAACTAGACCAAGTCATCGTATCATTCCCCACGCGACGTCGCGCAAACGTCTCGTACTTGCGTCGAGGTCAACTCGGCAGCGTCGAGGCGAATCATTGATAAATTGCATCTCTCTCTTTCTTTAACCGATCGCATCTCTCCCGGCAGAAGAAAGAAGCCGCCCGCCGCGCCGCGTAAGTCCGCCGTTTACGAGGAGCTAATTACGGGGCTCCGCTGGACTCGTTGATTAATGAGAGGCTAAACGCGCGCGAGCGCCGAATTCGCCATCCGAGGAGAGATAACGAGGAGGAGGCGGAGAGCCAGAGAGAGAGGCGGCTGCATTAACCCGCTTTTACACAAATGGTACACGTGTACGAGAAAATTGTTTTCGCGGGATAATGGATTTATTGAATACGAATGGGGTTTTAAGTGTACTGATGAGGTTCTGTGTTTGCTTGAGGGGTAATTAGTTTTTGAGAGAGTGCTTTGGGTTGGAGGGAGCGAGGATCGAGTGGAAATTGAGGAGTGATTTGGGTGGATAGTTGCGCTACTGGCTGGAATTGAGAGAGTAGTTTTGCAAGATGGATTGAGTGTATAGGTCTTGGCCAGTTTCAAGATGTTTAGTATATGAAAGTTATAAATTTGTAAGGTCAACGTCATTATTTTGTGTTTTAACAAACATAAGTATAAAATAAATAGCTTACGTAACTAACGGATTCTTTAAATCACTTCTCAATAGAATCAAACAAATTTATTTAGTCACCATATTAACCCTGGCATTCACAACTGACATTGACATTAAGAAAAATCTTTTCCAGTACTCTGTATTTCACTCTGCCCAACCGTACAAAATTTCCGCGTACATTTGTAATACTTGCGGGTGTAAGTCTTATCTGCAGGGAGACTCGTTAGATTTTACATAAGCAGCGACGTTTATTGATTCAGGATCGCTCTTTGATGAAAAAAAATCTACACGTTCGAGGGGTATGATTTTTTTAATTCTCGAAAGCTGTAGCTACATCTAACAAATCGTACCTATTTGTTGAGGAGGATTAACATGAATTTCTTAATGAATAACGACGAGGCGAGCGCGAATAGTTGGACTCGTAATGGTGTCACGTAAATTTGTACGGGCTTATCAAAAGTGTGTTGGACTTATGCACATACGGCCGCAAAATTAATACAGGTGTCTGCTTCGGATTTATTTCAAGGTTTTCAGAAGTGAAAAATGTTTTTGATAAATACGCTTGGTGTTATTATAATATTATAATCTTTGGGTTTAATAAAATCGTATTATGTATTGGGTTTTGTAATTTGCGACTCTATTCAGCGTGTATGTATTTTATGACTTAATTTGAATCAAAAACTTTTTATAATACAGACAGAATTGATTTTTATTTCAAAAGATTTCAAGATGTTTCGCTATTTGATTTTATTTTCAATACATATTTATTGCACTTTTAACACCTGAGATAAAAACATCGTTTTGAAGTAAAACAATGTTTAAAAAACAATGTTAACACAGCAAACATTACAACCTTCAACAAAGTCCCATCATCATTAGCATTGGCATCCTCATCATACTCACAAAATATTCCCACCAACCCATCCGAAAACCGCAAAATTTTTATCACCCGCCACTACACTCAGCAATTAAACCTTCACTTCGTAAACGCTCGATTCCCCCACGAGCCAAAGCGGAAAAATGCCCATTAAACGCGACTCCCGTTAAAAGTCCAGCAAAGCAGCCCGGCGATATGACGAATGTCCGGGAAAACGCGGCGCATAACGGATGAGCGAACATCTTTATCGGATGCCCTCGTACGAGGCCGCTCTGTGGGGGCTGAATTACGCGCCGAGGCCAGGTTCTTCGCCGGCGAAACGGGACTTTATCGAAAATTACGAGCGGCGGCGAGATTTTTGATCTGCCGCGAGGAGTATGAGTTAATGAAACCGGGCTTTATTTATAAGCGATCGATTTTTATTGGATGCGGGTTGAGATTTTCGTTTTGCGGAGAGGCTGATAAGGGTACGAGGTTTGTGGGTTATTCCGTTTGGATGGTGATTGTGTCGTGGGAGGGGTTTGGAATATAGAGCGGGAGTTTGGTAGGTTGCGAGCTTTTAATTTGATTGAAAAGCATTACATTAATATGAAAAATTTTCTAGTTACGGCTATTTTATTTTCTATTTAGGTTCAAAAAAGATCTATGGCTTGTAAAAGTAAAGCGAACAAAAGTATATTATAATTTATGATAAAAATTAAATTTTTACTTGCACGATTTTTTACTCAGAACGAATAAATAAATTTCATTTTCTTGCTTTTTGTTAGTAAGTATGTAAATGAAGTTATAAATCAAATTCTTAATTAAAAAAATTTTAATTTCCTTTAACATAAAAAAGTGCAACTATACTCGACTTTTATAATTATTTAAATTGATTCTTATTTAAAATTTGAGTGTGAATTATCCCACAAAAGAAAAATTTCAATCTCCCATGCAAGTAACAACATATTCAAATTCCAGACACATGACCTAATACAAAATTGTATAATAACAACCTCACACCTACTCATTTAAAATGCATTCCACCTCCTCTCCAGCACCTCAGAACGCCTACACGCAAAAACCGAAAAGCCCATTTTTCCCCAACTAATTCCCAGTCTTTCCATTTAACCCAAATATTCCCTAGCTTCCTGCGTGCTCTCCTCTCCAGTATCGAAGCTGCCTGCTGTCTTGCTCTATCGTAAATCAAACTCGGCGCGAAAATTTACAGTGTCGTTATGCGGCCCGAGCTACACGCGCGCGCTCTCGTTTATTAACCCTTTCGTGTGGCACGCAAAAAGCCGTAGATCGCGCGAGAAAAAAGCGCCCCAGCGCCGATGATCGTTACGTGTGTATAAGCGCGAAAATCGGCAAAAAGAGACGGCCGAGATGAAAAGTGTCGGGACGCGGGTTTTACGAGTTGATTGCCGTAGGTGATTTCGATTTTTGCCGAGCGCTAGTGTTTTGATGAACTTCCTTGGGCTATTTTTGCCTTCCACGCCGCCGCGTGTTCTACTTAATTTTCACTTGCTCCGGGGATTAACAAAAGATCGTAAAGCGGATTTTTACGGGGCTCATTCGTAACGATCTGACGTTTACAAGTCGGAGGAAAAAAAGTGTTTTTCACGGAAAGCCGTGTACACATTGTGAGCGAGAAATTTATGTTTCATTAAGGATCCAGTTAACGGATCGCGTTTAACTTTTGCTTTTGAAAACAGATAAAACAACCTCGACCTATCTATCAAACTTTATCTCAAAATCAATCAATGCTCTCGAATTCCTATAACGCGTATTACACAATGACTTTAACGAAACAATAAACCTCGCGCGCACAATGCGCCGTAAAATCCAAAAATATCCTCCTATATTTCAAAACGGCGTAATATCTCGTCCGGCTCACGCAGGAACACGCCGTAAAGCTCTGGCGCAGGTGCTCGTCTTAAAACGCGAAGAGGACGAGTAAGCACCTTGACGTATATGTGTATATATATATACGTACGTGGGGGCGTGCGAACCGGGCGTGTCCCCGGCTTCCGCATGCTACTCTCTCGTCTTCTTAGCGACGGTCAATGTACTGTGAAACAGGGGGAAGGTTAGGGTAGGTCGAGGCGAAGTTTGAAAGATTCACAATGGTGGGATTTTTACGTTGGATTGTTTAAGTGATTTCGAGGCTGGAATTGGAAAAGTTGGGGTTGAGGTTGAGGTGAGATGATGGATCGGGATTGTTTAGAGCTGATCTAAGAGGTTTTTGGAAGTTTAACGTAGAGCGGAAATGATTTCGTGGAGTTTGATAAGTTAATATCTGGGTTAATTAGTGAAGATATTTATTTCTTTTTTTATTTAGTGTAGTTTACGATGTACCTCAAGAAAAACTATAATTCCCAAATCAATATTCACCATATTAAATACGAATAATATTCAACATATTTTTTCTTAATAATAATTCAATAACAACGTACCCATGAACTATCACAAACAGCTAATTAAATTTTAATTTCCTTTTACAAAGTATAGCAAATGCGTTCATATAGATACACGTGCCTTCATTAATTATACATATACAAAAGCTATGTGCAAATTTAAGCATTGACTTGTTTATACAGTATCTCCAGCTGCCGAGCATTATAATCGTTAATAAAGCTGGGCGTGCGCGAACTGCGCCCTCCGCACGAAATGAACCCATAAAGAAATATCCTCGCGCCGCACGCCGACAATCGCGGCTTAAAGTCCCAAGCACTATATTTTATACGTTAATAAGGGGAGTTTAATCGTTAACCGACTGCCTTTTTTATTACTCACGCTAACACGTGCGCGTTATTTAATTTGTACGTTGAACTTTCTTCCATCTCACACTGATGGAATCAATAGACTGAGAATCAAGTGTATTCAGAGTAGTCATGTAGCCTTGTTTCAGAAACGCTACAAACCATCACGCTCAATACAAATCACCAGCGCGTATCCATATCGAATGAAATCAACACGAGATCTACCATCACCCTTACATCGAAATTATTCACAGTTAATTCATTCCGCCGTTCCTCCGATTCACCCGTCTCGCATCTCTCTGCCCACCTATTCAAAAGCGCCATTGTAAACAGTCCAAAAAGGTACAAGACTCCGCGGCATGTGCCTATGTAACACATAGCTGGGCTCTCGGCTATATATACACATACACGGCACAGATCGCGATCTCGCAACGGGTTCGCGATTCTCGCGCTGTAAAGCGCCTAATCATCCGAGGCCGAGCTATATGCGTATGTAACATTTTAGCGCGTGGAGCGATGAGGAATGGAGATCGCTGCCGGAGATGGGACGTGTCTGGGCGAGAGTGAGAAGGTGTTACGGGGAAGCCTACGTGCCTGAGTATTGTTGGCAGAGGATACGGTGAGCTGGGTGAGATGGGAATAATTGCGTTGGAAGTTTATGGTTTGTTTTGTTGGGTTG
>JAPYZA010006912.1:0-10608 GCA_030522685.1 Eupelmus azureus
AAGTAGTCAATAATTTTATATTTCACGATTATGAAGAAGCATGGACAAATAGCTTATTTTTCTAGAATATTCATTTTTATTAGAAAAGTGTGAATATTTTTTTATACTTCCATAAAAAGGCGGATGATTATTTCGACTTGAAAATAAGGATCATAAAATTTATTTTTAATAGTAAATCGTGCTTAAAAGTAATAGATAATTCTTTAGAGTTAAAGCATTTGCAAAGTTCTATAAAAGTTAAAAAACACAGCGCTTACACGCATACTCGCCCACACATTATACAATGTGTGTTATACAATTTTTGACTGTTATAATAGAATTGATCTAATATTTGTATATGTGTGCACGCCATACTTTTCTTTTAAACTTTCGTAAGTGGAACATCGTCAAAAATACAACTTTATAAAATAATGTTTTACTTTTTAGTACAATTATTATATTTCAGAAAGCACGTTTTTAAATATTTTAAAAATTTCATTTTATTTTATTTTACACTTTCTTTTTCAATACAATTGAATATAATCGATCACACTCTGACATTCTATAAAACAACGTTCACAAAAGAGATAAGGATCACCCAGGGTTGTCCAAAGATCAAGACTCTGGAAACATAGGTAGACACATTCCTATCAGTAAATAAAAACTAGAAACTATTTTTATATATTTTTCACAAATCTTCGCAAATATTTTCTTCAATGGAGGTACATACTTTTACGATTCTTTCATGGTGATCAAGAATCTGATTCCGAATCATTAGATGACATTTCAACATATTTATAAGATTTTGCTACATGTAAGAATATTAACATATCGATAATTGTTAAAATGGCAAATAGAAAAATGTCCATAACCTGGAATACAAAATTATTTAAATACAAATATATTACTTACTTTCAATCAATAACTATAATCATAATTTGAGATAATTACTTAAAATATTATAATAAACTAAAACAACTCTGGCTAGTAGAATGACTAGTGTAGGTAGTGACCAATCTTAGATGAGATATCAGATCAGATGTTCCAAAATCTCATACGATTAAGAAAATATTATACATGAATTGTAAACAATTTTTTTTTTTAATTCATGTATAATATTGAATTTAAATATTTTACTGGGGATCTCTTTTGTACAGACCACCTGAAAAGGTATAAGCTATATAATATATACAAGCACCTATAGAAGTTGAAATTTAAATAATTTTGATATTTTTATAGGTTTCTTAATTACACGAGATTTTGGCGTGACATCTCACCTGAGATGTCTGAATAATCCACTTTACTCCAGAGGTGCAAATAACATTTTATTTTTGACTCAACTTTAAAACCACCTATTAATATTATTTTTTTATAGTTTAATATCAAACTTAAAATTTACGAGATAAAACACTTTGTTTCTGCAATTGGTGAGAATAGAATAAATTGTGAAAAAAAAATTGTAGGTAATGAAATGCTAGAATTGCTAGAACCTTTTGAGCCAATAAAATGGTTTTTCCATGTGAGACGGTAATAAGAATAATTTTATTCTTAACACGTAAAACTTATATATTATAATTCGAGCTTTTCAATGAGATTTTTTGAAAATTGTGCCCTAGCATTTCATATTGCGGTATATTATAGGCTATTATGAGAGTCATTTAAAAAAATCAAATTAATGATTTAAAATTCATAATTTGTATGATAAAAATGAAATCTTTAAGTGAAACAATATTACTATTCCAGAGTGGATCATTTCAATTTAAAGCATAAAAAAGTTTTTACCTGGCGTTCAAAAAGTTGAGTCTTGGTCACGATGATTACAATCAAATTTCCAATTGATATTGTCATTAACCAGCAAGCAGTCACCATCGATTTCATACGAATTGGTGACTGAGTAAATATAAATGCTGCTCCAGTAACTTCAAACATGATTTCACCAATAGATATTAAAATATATTGTGGTAGTTGCCAGAATATATGAATAGAATTTGGCTGAACAACTGTTACAAAATGAATTATTTTTGTAGCTTTCGAAATATGACCAACGATCGTGTAAACTCCGCCATATTTCATGAGCAGATCTTTGGCGATTATTTTGTTGTCAAGACGTACATCGTATCTATCGGAGTTGATTTCGATGAATTTGGTGAACTCTAATTCTTTCTTCACGTCTAAGTTATAATTTTTCTTGCTGCTCTCTAATTCTACAAAAACTTTATTTGAAAAATCATCATTTATGTAAATCAAAGCTCGTATCAAAGGATCTCTAGATTTTGATTTCATAATGTTATCTGGAAATGCTGAACTGAGACCCTTTTTGGTCAGGGCCCACGAAAAGGCTTTTGCTTCCTGTATTTCAAGATTACTGGAAACTATAAAAACAGAAATGAATTTTTGAAAACAAAAATAAATTCTTTAAAATGGAACATTTATTATCATAATTTATAATTGAGATGAAATTAAAAATTTCATAATTATATAAAGTATATTCGAAATTATCTATAAAATTGGATCAATAATCAAAATAACAATTGTAAGGATCATGAAAAAATATTCTTTCAACATCTTGAACTTGTTCCTAAAATTGATTTTAGTATAGGCCCGGCTAACAAAGACAAACTTGTTAGTCAAAGATTGTTAGTGTGGAAACGTAAAGGTGATTTTTGTCGACATCATCAGTAGGTGTCGGTGACCGACATCTCAAAATATCAGAAAGTACAATATCTCGTTCATTTTTATAATTAATTTCAAAATTATTAAACAGTAATGATAAATATTTCATAACTACCAGAATTTTTACTCAGAAAACTTTAAATTAATTATTATGTTTCATCCCAGGTTCAGATATATGTTGTGTTATTTAACTATAATACATTCTAATAGTAATAATACGTACTAATAAATTTTGAAGTATCAGTAAACTGCAGTAAGTGGCAGTCATTATATTCTGCTAAGAAATTCAACGATGAATTTCCTTTTACTGGAATGCTAATATTTTTGTACATATCTAATCCATTTAAAGTAAATTGTTGATTATTGATATTTATTGAAGTATTGCAATTAATTGTATTAAAGATCCGTACTTGCGCCAGGCCAGTGGATGGTTGAACAATAAAGGTTTGCTGTAATTAAACAGTTATAAAAGTAATACAATAAAGGACAGTTTTATGTAGTTATTTACGAATTTTATCCACACACAAACCTCAAGGTTTAGTTCGAGAATTCCATAGACAATGAATGCTACGCCAGCTAGCAGTAAAGCAACAGTGAGCTTCCTCAATGGTGTATTAATAAACAAAAATCTTTCCATACACGGATAAACAAACATTTGAAATAACGGTATGAGAATGACAGTCAAAACTGAATGAACTAAATGGAACTGATCGGGTTTGATAAGGTAATCAAAAACTTTCCCATCCATATTAATCGCTTGAAAAGTCCAACGCGATCCCATCTGATCGCGTAAAGCCCAAAATATTGGTAAGGGTGTCAGAACTTTCAAAATGTTTAAAAATATTTTGACGTCCTTTATCATGCGTTTGTCGTACTGATCTTTTGCATGATCCAGCCAGTGATCGTAATTTTCATTACTTTTAATTTTTCGCATAATTGCATACTAAAATTAAAAGAAATCATAATATATTTTTTCACATATGTTAAATTTAATGTCATTATGAACAACTTGGGTCATTTAAAAAAAATTACAGTATTTAATAAATAACAGTTAATCATGTGGCTACATAAAAGTGTCTTAGAGAAAACAGATTAGTTTTGATGCTCCATCCATTGGTTCTTTTATAATCTATACAATATCTTTTATCAATCAAACTTTAAAGCAATATATGCATCTTAGAATAATTATGATTGAATTTCAAAAGAGTCAATCAGAGAATAAACTATTCTGATAATACTGCTAAAAGTTAACATGTAAATACGTGCTCTATTTCTCACCTTGAGTGGAATTCATACTACATGAAGTTACTTTTTTACTTATAATAATATTAAAAATCACAATTAAATTTTTAAATGTTTTGAAAATTGTATCAAATGTAAATAAAAAACCGCAGCTCAAGAACTACGGATTTGCGTGCGAAAGTCATAAAACATGATCTTACAATCATACATAATACATCTTCGATTTGCATTTTCCAGAAATAAAAATAATTATCTAGATCAAAGTTATTATAACAGTTTACATTTGAGCAACAAAATATCATTTTAAATTCGAACCTATTGATATTTATAATTTAACAAAGTTATTCCGTTGCTCCAACTAATTTTAATAATTCAGCAGGTTTCGGCCAGATTCTGGGTAGTATATTCTGTAATATTAATAATTGAGCAGAATATTGCTAGAGTATGAAATCGAGTGTGGATTTAGACTTTATTATTTAGAAAGTTGCCATGGATTTATCATAAATTGCTTTAAAATAGTGTACTAACATAGTTAATGATTACTTACGGAAATACATTTTGCTACATTAAAAGCAACATTGCCTTGAGGCTTTCTTATCTTGTATAACTTTGTACCTCCCAAAAATATTCCTAAAAAATGTAAGTTATTATAAAGTTATGTATACTAAATTTTTTGTAAAAATGATAAATTTTGATGGTAATCTAATATAATATGCAAATTATTTACAAGTGTGAAAATAAATCTATCAAATGGTAATCCTACCCTGGTAGAAATTTCCCCAATCTGATTGGCCAAGTCTTTAAGAATAGGCTAACGGATGGCTAATTCTTTAAAGTTGGCCAGCCGTTGGCCAAAAAATAGGGAACGTTTCTACCAGGGTAATTATTTAAATTTTTTCTATTACAATTAACTAATAATGTTTTAAACTTAACAATGACGCGATATTTTTACTTACCCTATTTTACTAATTTACCTATGGATATAAACACGAGAATTGTTGAGACCAAAAAAGCCAGAGGATAGCACGTATTTTGATCGAAACACATGACGTCCTTACGAAGTATGGGCAAAATTAACGTTGACAGAAATGATCCCATATTTAGAACTAAGAAACGGAGCGAGAAGTAGGTTGATAGCTGAGCGTTTTGTCTGGGTAAATCAAACTGTTCACCGCCGCAGACTGCAGAGCAGGAATTAATGCTACCGTGGCTTAGTGATATCAATAGTAGACTAAACATCGACAATTCTCTATTGAACAAGAGTTTAAATACTTCACAAACAAAAATAATATTTATTAAACTTAAATAGATGTATCCAATATGCAAAATAGATGTATCCAATGTAGTTTCTAGCTCTTCTTCAAAGCTATTTCTCTTATATTTCAAGCGAATAAGATAATAAATTTATAAGATAATAAATAATTGAATAAGATAATAAATTTTTTAAATACAGATAATCTAATTCAATAGATAATCTCAAAACTTTATAAGTATCCAACCCAAAATAATTAATGAACTATGAAGTATATTGACAAAAGTCAATTTATTAACTATTTAGTATATTTGTAGAGATAATTATTTCAATTTTTTATACTCTAAACATACTTTATTCATTAATTAAAGAAAAATAAATAATATTTGGTTTATCTTTTACATCTGAAATCTTGAATATTTTTTGTTAGAAGGTCATGTGTACGTGAATGCAAAAGTAAATTGAATTAAAAAATTTGAAAATAATGAACTGGAATACCACATTTGGATAATCTGAGTCATATTAATTACACTATAGAACAAATAGATATGATTTCTTTTTTAAAAACAAGGTGACTATTTAGAAAGTAAAATCTTTTGGAGAGTTTTGTGAGAAATTTGGTTTTAATGGTTAAATAATTTAAACACTTTACTCTGACTTCTGCCACAGTTAATTAAAGGTGATTCGGTAGTATTGTAGATAAATAGATATAAATAGATAAACATCTGTTTGTACAGATCTGTTTTACTTAAACTTTTATATATACCTGGTTGGTAAATTGAGCGGTGATATAGAGCTAACGAACAGCAGTAGAATGCCAAAGCCATAAAAGATGCTAAGAAAAAGGATGGTCTTGTACGTGCCTAGCCAGGTATCAGCCAACATGCCACCAAAGAGTGGAAAGAAGAACGCAAGCATGATAATTGTGTGATACAGAATCGTTGCCATATTTTGATTATATAAAAGAACGTCGACGAAATAAAGCGGCAGTATTACTGAAAATAATAAAATCAAAGTTTTTAGAATCTTTAAGTATTTAAATTTTTGATTGTTCTATTCGGTCGGAACTGCAATGGAATCCAGTATACATAGTAGTATAGTAGGTAGTTCTTTATGAGATTTTATTATATAGTCTTTAATTTGTTAGTTTTTTTATTTAATTAGGTTCTTCAATTTTTCAATTTTTGGATAAAATAAAATTTAATGATACGTACTTTTTAATCCAAACCAACAAAATGATTCGCCAAATCCCGAGCTGATAAGAAAATATGTAGATCTTGGAATTTCCATTTTCTAAAAATCATAAATACTATTTGAATATTTAAAATTATAATGAAAATGAAGTTTGATATGCTAATGCTATCTTCGTCTATTTATTGTATAATTATTTGATCAAACGAACTTACCTGAAACTGAAAGTGAAGTTTTATTATAATTGTACGAAGCTTTTTTTCGAAAAGATCAAATTATAATCCCCAATTTCCCAATGACACTATATTTTTTAACAAAAAAGAACAGAAAAAAAGAGACGTCGCTCTTAGTGTCACCGTACACTACCTGCTCTTTCCTGCACAGCTATAAATAACACTTTAAAGTTAAGACGGATCATGTGTTAAAGGGCTTTAAGATTGACTTTAGTATGATAGAGCTTTACTTATAGGTGAATTGTTTCAAATATATAATTGTATTGCGCATTTCTTCCTCATGATCAAATTGTGGATGTTCAAAGTTCATATTACAAGATGTAACGAAGGTAACTATATTTCAAAATAACTTTCCAAGGTCACATATTCCGAGAAAGTGACTCAGATAGAAGTTATATAGCTTTGTCTACAGAATTTATTGGCAATCTTGATTTTGATGAATGATCTCAAGATCTCGAGATTATATTTAGTTCGATTAGATTGCATTAGTATCGAACGACCAAAAATTTGAAAAAAGAATGCCAACGACACATCTATGAAAATCCTTGCATGTGAAACCTCTCTAACGCAGCTCATCATAAAGAGCATTAAAAACATAAATTAAAAAAAAAATTCAGCTCTCAAGTTGTGGGAAAGTGGTTAAAAAGCCTTTAGAATTTATAAGTCTGACTAGTCCCTGTATCGATCTACTGCAAAATAATTTGTTTTTTTAAATAATAATAAACAAAATGGCTCCGGACTGCAAAGCTGTCTTCAGCAAACGCTGGTGACGAAAAAACCGTACAAAGGGGTCGAAATCGCCAATTTTTTTAAGAGGATGATTATAATAATAAAAATAATATTTATTAAAAATATTACGGTAGATGGCTTCCTGTTTTAACAAGTTTTGTTTGATTCGTATATAGATATTTTCGACACGACGTGCGAAAAGCTTGTTTTAATGATCTGTAAGATATTATAATTACCTCTGCTTTACAGAAAATTGGCCATTTCAACTCCTTTGTATCGTTTCCCTGCGGCCAGCTTTTTCCAGTTGAAGTCTTCTATATCCAATAAAACTTGCTACAATAGGGAGCCATATTTACTAACGGTTTTATTAAATATTCTTTTGATTACTAGAATCATCCCCCTAAAAATAATTGGCAATTTCAACCCCTTTGTACGGTTTCATCGCCACCATCTTTTGCCTAAAGACGTGTTTTAATTATGAAAACCAAATAGAACTTGTTCGAACAGGAAGCCACTTTTGCAACTATTTTTATAAAATATTATTTTTATTATTATTATCTCTTGAGTTTGTACTGAAGTGTGCAATAAAATGAATATTATTAAAATGAAGACGGCTTTTATTTATAAGAATTGATTAAAACTTATTGCAGCCGGGAGCTATTTTGTTAATTATTATTTTTAAAAAAATTTAGATTGCAGTAGATTACTTCCGGGACTGGTCAGACGCATGCACTTTAAAGGCTTTTTAAAGGCTTTTTTAACCTCTTTCCCAGAACTTGAGAGGACTAAAATTTTTTTAAATTCATGTTTTTTCATGCTCTTTATGATGAGCTGGGTTACAGAGGTTGCATATTCAAGGATTTTCATAGATGTATTGTGGGCACTTTTCTTACTATTTGTACGGGCGAGGTTACTATTCCCAATGTGTATGATTAAACATACCTAGTGATTGAAGCTAACGATTCTGCACCGACCTGCAGGAAAGCCAAAAAAGATAGAAACTTCCACTGTCTCTCGCCGCACCCCTTAACTCCTAGATTAGCAAAAAGGCTTCCCAGAGCCTTTAAGAAGAGCATTCATATAAGAAGTAAACGGGCAGCACAGGTCTTCTATCAAGAATACGCTGGTCTAGATGCTACAATGAAGAAGGATAGAATTGAAAGTATAATATTATCTATAATATTAAAAAAGATAACGTAGTTGTGTGTGAAAGCTAGCGAGTTATGTGTGCGGACTATCGATGTGTCCACGCTAAAACAGTACTCGGAGGTATACTGGAATTGCTGGAGGAAATATGTATGCGTAATATGCACAGCCCTCGATAGTTTGGTAGGGGGATAACTATTTCCACATTTTTTGAAGTCGGTTATTTTTTTATCAAAAGTTATTTTTTCAGATTGTATTTTGGTAATTGGCAACTCCCGTAACTCCATATATCTGCGAGCATTGTCTCACCCTGAATAGCTTGATAGTCCACACCACATAGAAATGCAACTCGTTAGTTCTCATACGCACAAATCCCATTAAAAAATGGAAAGAACTTTGCATGCGCTATTACTTTGGGCGCCATTTGAATTGAGACACGGACACCCGAAATTTTTTAAATTACGTTTGTAGTTATAGGAATGTATTCTTGTTCGACATTAATATTAATATAAATCGGTAGGTGGTCGCTAGCCGAGGGGTCGTCACCTATAATGACTATTTGAAGAGTAAGGCGAGATTCAGAGATATAAAAAAAGATCAATCTTGGAATATATCAATGTTAAATCATTTTGGTAATAATAGATCGAAATGTTTTTGTTTAGTAAAAATTTCTGTAAATCGTAATTATTTATCAATATGTTACCATTAGGACAACATCTATTGCTGTCTTACAGGTGGGGTTTCACCAACTATGCTGCCAATGTTTACAGTGGATAAGTCGCTATTTTAGAAAATTTTGTTTTAGTGTTTTGTCTAGCTGCTCCAACGAAACGCTTTCTTTGGTGAAGTAATGCGTGTTGTAGACTTCGAATCATGGAGGAGAGCGCGTGTTCTGCTTTTTAAACAAGATTAATATCTTTATCCGAAGGAAAGAGATACGTTTAATAATTTTATAAATTTTTAAGTGATTATACTTTTAACCCTTTGATTCCCACTGTGACACATGGGGCACATGAAGTTTTTGGATGTGGGTATTATAACAACTTTATTTTCATGCACTTATTGCAATAAATTTTATAATGTACTTACATCATTTTCAAATACATATATAAAATATAATCTGACAGCATACTTAAAAAAATTATTTTATTAATTTAAAAGAAAAAGTAGTAATAACAGTAAAATTAAAATTGAAATTTCGTAAAATTAGTTCGGGAATGAAAGGGTTAAGGACTTTTTTTAAAAAATACGAAACTGTTATTTATTACTATTATTTTTTTAATGGTTATGAATTGAAATGATTTTATTTACCTCTGAAAAATACGCTAGGCGCCACTTATATCCGTTTTTTTAAATGACTTAAGAATTCCATACTCAAAGTAAATTTCTTCTAAGAAATTCGCTACAGTGTCAAAAGAATGTATACCGCGAAGATGTTTGAATACTAGAGATTCTTATTTGAGTATTTTCGTAAAACTAAATAAAAATACATTATTTATGTATTTATACAACCAACTTAAAAAGAATCAAAATTATAAATTAAAATGAACTTGTTGTTATCCAGTGAGCATCTAAGAATCTTTTTTCTTACCATTTTTAACTACTCTTAGTATTTACACTATAAGTGAATTACGTATACATATCTCGCACATGACATGGCATAATAAAAATATGAATAAAAATCATAATTTTAAATATCTTCAAAACTTATGTAAAAAATAAACTGCATATACAAATTTTATGACTCTTACGTAATTTTGTAAAACCCTTTGCACTAACAGTTGCATACTAATAATTAAACTAACTGCACTATTTTAATATAGTTATAGACGAAAGCTATTTATATATTGAATAAGTTAAATTATAGATAGATAACTTAAAAATTAATGAGGGCGAAAAAAGAGTTGAAAATTTTTTTAGTTAAATTTCTTGTTAATCTAGATTTGTTGCATTTTCTTTATATATACGTAATTCAGCAGTATTGTTTAATCTATATAAGCTTAACTTAAGGGTAGCATTTCTCCAAACTTCTAAGCTTAACCTAATTAATAAAAAAATAACTAAAGCTTGTTACCCGCCTACTTAGTTATAAACAACTAAGTAAGACTCTCCGCGCGGTCTAGCATTGTCACGCCAGCAGACAGCACACCGCGCCAGCAGACC
>JAPYZA010006913.1:0-10607 GCA_030522685.1 Eupelmus azureus
CGCTCTCCTCGGCGCGGCTTCCAACTCTGCGGGGCCGGGCCTCGTCCCAGAGACGTTGCAACCCGCGCGCACGCTCCTATATACACTTCCGGAGCCGCGGCGCGTGATGTGTCTACATAATTAAGGATCGGACTGCGCGGACGATGTCTCTCCGGGGGGCTGGGTTATCGATCGCGCGTCGCCGGCGCATCGCCTTTTTCTCTCCTCTCTCTCTCTTTGTCTCTTTCCTCCTGCGATGTAATTTTCCTCGATGCTTTCTGGGAACAGGCGCGCTGGAAACGGTGTGGACGTTAGTGCAGTCTGCTTTAGAGGATTTAAAAATGGAACGGCTTGTGTGCTTTTTTCTCGTTTTTTAAGGATTTGTTCTAACGGTGATGTCACTGTTTAGTCACCGACGCGCGCGCGAGCCTCGCTTTTAAAAGCCGTAGATAAAAGCCGATGAGTGGGTCTTAATGCGGCGCAATAAGTCATTGTTCCGCAGGAAAAGCTGCGCTCGGAGCTGTATTTGCATTCAAAGGAATGCGGGAGAAATGTTATGCGTCGGCGCGACTCTCACCGCGCGCTGTTAACGTCGGCATAATTTAATAGGAAACTAATTTTAACTCGGCCGCTGTTACAATAGATACACTATCAATCAATTCAATAACCCGATTCACCAGAACCCAACCGTCCTTCCTAATTTCGAACGAATCAGACGCAAACCATCCTAAAAAGCCACACTCCAACAAACCCAAACCTTGAAACCCAATCAAATGGCAAGCGTCCAAAGCGCCACAATCCAATGATCCACCTAATTCACTCGCGCGAGCGGACCACCCGCGAGAGACTCAATTAGCAAATCAAGTTCCTCGCCTCGTCCGCCGATCAAAACAAGCGCGCACGCACACATTAGCCCCCTATCGCGCGCGTCCATGTATAGATTACATAATTCCACGCCGGCTATATGTATTTTTCGTCTCCGATTTGGCCTCCCCCCACCGAACGGCGGCGCGCGGCTTTTGCAATAATCGCGGCCGATAAAAAAGAGCTTAGTGACTCGGCATGCTGACATACGCGCGCATATAGGCTCGCGTAATGCCAATTCAATTATGAATCGACGCTCTCATCGGCGCTTAATTGATATTCTACCCCGCGTGTTTGTGAGCGCGGTTTGAGAAAGTATAGCGTTTCGCTGATTTTGTATATAGCTTAAGAAAGCGCGCGTCATTTTATTTTCGTATGTCGCTGCTGTAATCGATGGTTTTGACGAAGCGAGCGGCTGACTACGTGTAGAATAGGACCGCGTCGGAATATTTTTGGAGAATGTAAATCGCGCGCTTTCGGCTAAATTTAAGCGATCGCCGCGCCGTGTAATTCCCAAAGCGCCGCTGGGATTTTCCTCGATAAAAAGTGACGTTGGATTTGTGTTCTCATGCTTTTCTTACGTGTGCTTCCGCCGCAAGCTCTCTTCGATCCTCTCACTTTACACACCCAGCGCGTTGTTACTTCCGCACTGTAATTACACACTTTATTACCAGCGTCGCGGAACTATGAAACACTCGCTCTGTAAAAAAAAAGGTAGCGATCGGCGCTCGAACGCTCGCGCCTCACCGACAGCCGCGAGCTGCCGAGGCGCACTGGAGGCGCACTCTTTTCGTAAAGCGCGCTAAGCTAATCGCTTTGGTGAGCGCGCCGACGAGTGGGAGGACTACAGTGGGGCCCTGCTCTGGGACAATATGGAATGTTCGTCGTTTTGGATAATCGCTCGGTTTTGTGTCTCTTTTTTTCACTGATAATGATCGGAGATTTGTAAGTGTTTAAGTTTGGCGCGGCGAGATGGGATGTTGGTTCTAGGGATCGGTTTAGGTTTTTATTGGGCGATTTACTGGTGAAGGTTTTGACAGCGATGTGCTTGATGAATTGGGTTAAGATGAGGGTTACGATTGCGCGCTCGTGGAGGGATTTGAGAAATATTTTTCGTCGCGATAGCAGCGAGGTGATGATAATTTTTTTGTTAATTAGCTTCACGGATTATTTGAGCAGCTGAGATCTTTATTGCGCGTTGGATATGTGCACTGTTAGATTGTTCATTAAATTTAATGTGCATGCAAAACTTTTTACACTCACGTTTAAATTACTCTAATACAGAATTACATTAAGTTCAATGTAAATGTATGTACATGAAATTTTTAATACTTTCATTAATTTCGGTGTTAAATGTTTTATTACATCCAATATTCAATGTGCATTAATTTGATTTTATATTCATAGGTACCGAACATTTTTCTTCATGTAATATGCATTCAAATCAATGTAAAAACATTCGATAGTGTATTGTCAGTCTGGATTTAATTAAAACATTTTTGTATTTTTAACTAATCTGCTTTGATTTAGTAAATCTGATTTTAGTATTATTTTTTTTAAATTGTTTACCGTATAATGGAAATAATATACTCATAATATACACCTATATACCTATATAATAATATACCTATATAATAGGATACTCTTACAAATGCATACGAAAACAATAAGTGCGATATTACCATCAACGTCAGCGCTATCGAAAAAAGAAAGAAAAGAAATGAATAATTTCAAATATGCAAAAATGATAACTGAGCTTTCTTCACAATGAACAATCAAGATTAACAAATTACAGAATCACGATTACTAACCGTAATTTGTCATCGATATATAGCCTTATCGCGCGCATATTGTTGTCGATACCCTGACCTAGAAATATTTCAGCAAAAATGCACCGACTTTCCATTATTCAATCATGCGAAAAAAAAAATTCACTGTGACAGAATCTCACGTACGCAGATAAGTTATCGAGACCGGATGAGGTTTTGCACTTGAAATATGCGATTCTGTTTGGCGACGCGCGACTTCAAGTATCCATCCGTCATAACAATGTTATAATAAAACTACGTTGAGCTTAATTCATCGAATAATTAATGTGAATAGAGCTTAAATTTTACGAGAAAAATAAAATAATTTCTTTTTATCATATGCTGCGCCAATATACCATTTGAAGTCTTTATTTAAGATACGTTAAACCTTAAAGTGACTCAAAATATTTAAATTTTAATTAAACAATATCTATATTCTATTCGCGCAGGTATTATGTATAAATATACAATCAAAATAAGACGAAAGAAAAGCTCGACTTTTTTCTTGCAGATCCCTTGAGGCGGATATTCAAAAATATCGCAAGGGACGGAGAGACCTAAAAATACGCTTACACCCATTTATCAAGATTAACAAGATGTATTAGCACATAGGTAAATACATTCGGTAGAGATTATCTTTTTAGTTATTAATTATACAAATTAAGAACTTTTGCATATTACCAAAATCGAAGTCATAGCGCATTTTTTACAGAAAAGCTAAAATATTTTAGTATATGGTAAATCAATCCAGAAAAAACCATTGGTTTCAACCTAAACAAATCGTTTCCACAAAATTTTTGCTCTTATTGTCGACTAGAAGTCCCCATAGCACCTACTACTTGGCCCGATGTTTACGAATTTTTTTCTTATGTACGTCGCAATCATTCATTATAAAAATATGAATATATAAAAATCATCACTGCCTCCCGTTATGCGATCTTTCTGATATCTAAAAAAATTGAGCGTAGATTTCAATTTGATCGCCTTCGGATAAAAAAATAGTATACGTTATCGCGGACGCAAATGTATCATTTTTGCTCGTGCGACTTTGGTACATAATGTACTATTTTCGTCAAATAGACTTAGAATTTTCATAACGATTTCCTTTTCGTCAAATACGGACAGACTTTAGCTACGATTTTTGTTAAACACGTACCAAACGACGAAACAAATTTTAACGGTGTAGTATTTTGCATGAGAGCAACAGAATTGCATTCTTAAATTGTACATATTAGTAGATCAGAATTATATTTAGTTTTGTTTCTTTAATTCAAGCTATCGTAATATTGGACAGAATTAATATTTTTCAATTCTAGTCAAATTAAATTAAAGCTTAGTTTCTTTTTGAAACTTAAAGCATAACTTATGGAAAGCGAATTATTTAAGTTTGGCGTAAAAGATTTTTCTTAATTTTTGTTAAAGTAATAGTAAAATTGTCCAACTCTGGCTTCACCCAGGCGACAAACTTTCGTGCTTGAAACTTTTGTATAGGACACTTGCTTTATATGTATATTATTTATTAACACTGAAAGCACTTATCAAAAATTTTTATATGGATTTTGATAGTGCTAAGCTTTTAATTTACTCTCGATTACGCATAATTTCGTTCTATATACTATTTATTAAAACAGAAAAAACTAAACGAAAGTTTTCATGTGACTTTTGAGCTTTTAATTTAAGCTCTATTTCAAAACAGTACGCTACGGATAAACACTTGTCTAAGTTTTATTTAGCACATTTACGTATAAGTAAAAGTTATCCATTTTCAAAGGAGGATTTTATAATAAGACTAATATGCTTGAATTTTTTCAAATTGAATGATTGAGATCTGGCTCAGAAAAAAATGTATAAAGAGTGATATTTTTATTTAGATTCAAAACGATGTTCTTTTCCTGGATAAATTCATATTGAAGGCTTTTGTTCACTATACTTATCCAACTGTATACAGTTCCTATTAAAGGGGAAGATAGCTCGCATACTTTATGATTAAAAATAGTCTTGAATTTTCAAACTTTATTTAATAAATATGTAGGGTTGAATAACTTTACACCAAGATATTTATTGTAAATATTAAAAAATAGATTTTAAAGTTTTATTGTAGTCACATCCTCTTAAATTTGACTTTGAATTAGAAGAATGTGAAGAGAACTGTAAAAAACAAAATAAAGATTTCAATAAAGCAACTTTTACTTTAACTCCAGTATACGCACAAAAAACATCGTTTTAACTATAAAGAACTATAGACTTAAATAACATATGGAGGAAACATCACTCTAGCTATGAAAAATTAAATAGTTTATTTATACATGAAAACTGTTTTTATAATGGAATATGAAAAAATAAAGCAACTCATTTTAAAGTTTAACAGCAGGCAATTTTTATTGTGGTTTTTAAAAGTAAAATATAGTCTTAAATACTTTAGTAAAATAGATCTTTCTCTATTTACAAAGAACGAGAAGAAGTGTCGTGATGGAATGGGATAAAGAAACCAGTGATAAAGAAGTAGATTATGTTTTCAAAAATTACTATTTTAAGCTGAATAAAAACCTACAAATTCACGTGGGTTTGTGGCCTTACGACTCTTTTATTCCTAAATTAGCTCGACGAATTGTTTTTTATATTACCTTCATTTTAACTACAATTCCTTTGGTAAATTAATTTCAATTACAATTAATACAATCAGCAATATACACTATCATCAGTAATATAGGTTTTTGAATAATCAAACGTAACTAAATAAACAATTTAAAATGTGTAATTTATACTTTTAAATTCAAAATATGTGGGCGCTTGTAGATTTTATTTTAAAAGTAATCCTGATAAAAGTCTTAATAATTTACTTAATTATTTGACTGACAAATAAAACAGTAAACAGTTTTTATGCCAAAAATAGGTATTTTTAAATTGGGATTTCTGTAGGTATCTTTAATATTTTACTAGTGAACGAATCACCAACTCTAATGAAAAAAATAGTTATCTTCTTATAAAGATATATATTCTTATGGTTTATATTCTGATGTTACCGTAGAAATTTCACATAATAAGTAGATTTTTTCATCCTAAAAATCAATTCAAAATCAAGTGTGGAATTTTTAGAATTTCTTGGTTCGGCAAACGCCAAACAAGGCCAAACATATTCTGTCAATAAAATGTATTTATTTCTTGATGTAAGTGTAAGTGTATGCAGATTCAGATCGGTGTAATAGAAAATAAATTATTTCGATTGTAAATATTTCAAAACATATTATTTTTTTCAAAAACTTATTTTTTTTACTACCACCAAACTTCCGCAGTGAGCAAAAAGAAAATTTTTATAAATATTTGTTTAGTTGAATGGCAGTAGAATTTGGTGCGGCGTCAATGTGGACTTATGCGGTGAAAATCTTATTGGAATAATTTATTGCTTCACAATTACTTCAAAATTTTTTATAGCATGTATTTATGAAAAAAATGTAAATCAACTGTTTTTTAAATAACTAGATAATTTTATTTTTTTAAATAAAAAATAATAATAATAATAACTTGCAATACAATTGTTTTTTAGTTTAAAAGTATATACGAACGAGTAGCTCAAAACTGGTTAGAAATAACGGATCCTAAAGAGCATGCGATTCTTCAAGATTATGCCAGACAAGGAAGAATAAAGACTGTCGGTTACTTAAGTATTATTTTTTAATAATATTAGCATTTATTTACGATTTCCAATTTTGCCCCAGCAAAAAATTCAACTTTGCCTCACGACCTTCCTTTTCGTATTATTATCACTGCACATTTAAAACTTGACTTATCTTTGCGGGACTGCGCTTGAATTGTTTGTCTAGGACTACTGTAATATCCAGCAAAGTTTGGCTAAGGAACTCTTACTGCTTTTACTTGACGACGTGTTTTCATGAAAACGAAAATTAAGTGAAACCGTTAGAAAAAAAAAGAATCTTGTCTCAGTTTAGGTTAGTAATGATTAGCCGAGAATTTTCGGCTAGACACTATGACTTGAGCGATAATAAACCCCTCTATGCAACTGATGGGTGAATCGGAAGCTTTTTTTAAAAAAATATAAGCATTTTACGACTTTGCCCCGTATTCAACTTTGCCTCGGTCTCCCCTATACATATACAAGGCATTAGAGAACAAATTGGGCGAAAATTAAACAGACACAACTCCGCGCAATATATAAACCTCCAATCAAAATAGGCCAAATATTCCATAACCGCAAAGACATAGGAGAAACAGGAAAAATAATCAACTAAAGAATCAACGAACACATCAGCAAAGTTAAATTAGGACACAGCATATAGAATTTGACAACTTTACGATTTTCGCTGAAAGGAATGCATACTTTCCAAGAAAACATCGAGAAGCAATACAAATATTGTAAAATATCTAAATAATCTAAACGGGAATAACGACTCTGTAGTTTCAGCATAAACCCAATTTGGCAGCCTCTCTTCGTATCACAACTAATGGGAACATTTACATGAATCCTCTCTATAACTAAAAAGACAACTCACTTCAACACATAACCAACAGTCAAGTAAATACACTCACCAATCACAAACCGATCAGAGTAATCAACCAATCAGATCCACCTACCGATCAGTAAATTTTAATCACCAATCAGGAATCATCATCAGCCTAAATAAGATCTCAACTGCCATCTATAAACAATAACATTAAAGCTCGAATCACCAGATTCGAGCTTGCTTCGAAGAAGTGGACTGCAATGTTCACGAAATATTGAAATCTTAAATGACATTACTCGGTAGTAACCCGAAAAATATTCTAAATGAAAATACTTTATTTAATATAATAATACTTATTTTTATGTTTTTAATTTAATTTTTTGATTTTTCTTTTAACAATGAGTTGACGAAACTGAAGAAAAAAGATAAGAAAAATACTAAAATCGAATATTATAAACTTAAAAACTTTCATTATATAAAATTTATTAATTGAAACGTGTAGAATGCTTTTAAAAAAAACAGATGAAAATGTTTTAGAAATTTATAGCAATGAGAAAATGTATGCAACTCAGGTGAAATCAAATATTGTTTTAAATTTGGCAAGTTAAATATAACAACTATCTGTAAATAAGCATGGGAGAGCGCCAACGTCCTAGCGATTGCTTCGCCCAATTGCCATTAGGACCGCTGCCGCACCTTGATAACGTTTTTAAACCGTTTTAAAAACGTACTGTGCTGTAATAGTGAAGTATATTCATTACTTGCTAAAGATAATTTATTGAGCTGTGGAAATTTTTCTTAAAAGATTTGAGTCTTACTTTGCTTTTGTAAATCTTATAAATTATGTTTTTTTTATAAGATTTTTGAATCGTATTTTTTCTTGTAATTAATAACTAAATGTACAAAATGTAAAGTTAAAAATTTAAAATGAAAAATGGATGTATTTATTATATATAATTTAAGAGAACATTATTTTACATTTTCAGTATATATGACAACGGCTGGATTTTTGTTTATGCACTTACCACTTACACCACTTATCATGGATATCTTGATACCATTAAATGAATCTCGTCAGTTAACGTTATTTGTGAAAGGTGAATTTATAATTGACCCCTTTGAAAACTATGGAAAACTTTATGTGTTATTTTCAATGTGTACTGCTGCTTCTGTTCTTTCTGTTACAAGTATTGATACTACTTATACGGTTATTATACATCAAATTCTCGGAATTTTTTCTATTGTAAAGTAAGTATTTTATATAAAATTTGTTACACTGCAACCTAAAAGTAATAAAATAATTATAATATTTAGATATCGCCTGCATCTCGCAACAATATCTTTCGATCAACTGAAAGATGTAAGTTATGATATAATTGTTAAAGCTATTCAATTACATAACCAAGCTATACAGTTTAGTATAATATTTATTTAATTTATTTTATTCCAGTAGGAGTAAATTTTATTTTATTTTTATAATATATTTAGTTCATTAAAATGTATGTTTTAACTTTAAGATTTGTTGAGTTGATGGATACGTCATATCGAACATTTTTTTTTATAATAATCGGTGTGACTGTAATGTTTATCAGTTCTGCTGTTGTTTTAGTGAGTAAAAATTTTACTTCCTCATTGATTTTATAATGAAAAATAATAAATTTTTTTATTCATTATATATTTTGAGCGCGTGCATACATATATGCTAACATTTATTAGGCATTTAAGATCTGATCTATCTTAAAACTAATTAGTTTTTGAAGTCAGACAAATTTTTTATTAAATTATACAAAAATATATTTTTAAAAATTCAGAAAATTAAAAATAAAGTTTTTGATATTTATGTGATTTATATGGAAATAGTACATTTCGATACGGGTGTGGAAGCTGGTTATTTGTCTTGCGAGACGTTTTTCGCCCGAGCGAAACGAGGGTGAAAAGTCGCACGAGGCAAAAATCATCTTACGCACCAGTATCGAACCGTATTTTATGCCACAAGAGCCGAAAAATCATCTTAAAGTTAGGATTTTGAGGTTAGAGTGGCATAAAATATGTATATTTTTACAGTTGTATTTTAAGAATAGTATTGTCTAATTATTTATAGAATATCATGTTCATGTGTTTTTCTTAATTAACTACGAAATTCGACTGATTATTTACAAGTCAGATACACCAAAAAAATAGATCTATTTCAAAGACTAGACCTATATATTCTTATGCATTTTAACTCAGAAAATCTTCTTAATCTGGGGCCGAAAATACTCTATCAGTTTCTAGTTATATTTCAAATTGCAAAATGATTGTAGAGTCATACCTTTAAATATTTTTGATGTGCTAAATTTGAATCCCAAGTTTCAAAATTGCATTAATTCTTGTTTTTATTTTGAACTCTTTATAATCTTACAACTAGAAGCTTTATGTAGAAATATTTCTTTTAGCAAAACCTAGAAAATAAATAGGTAGAGACATATAACGCTTTTCTATAGCCCATTTGATTAAAAAAAAATATATATATGTTGATAAATAAATAATTTTTAAAAGCTAATGCTAATGAGATGTTCAAATTCTTTCTTTAATTTTTTTTTTATTTAATTCAGCACTTATCATTATTTACTTTATTAATTTTTTTTAGATAACGGTGAATACTGCTAGAGCAGTAGATTGTTTGAGATTATCAGTAGTATTAATTGGTATGATTTTGCACTTTTTGTTTATGACTTGGCCAGGTCAAAAAGTTATTGATCATAGTCATGAATTATTTAGAGGAACGTCAGTATTTCTTAATTTTAATATTTCGTAATAATAATTAGAAAAATTAATTCATAAATTAAACGTGCTTTTTTAATTTATTTTATTAGATTTGCAAATGAATGGTATAATATTTCAGAAAAGTCAAAAACACTTATAAAAGTAATAATGCTAAGATGTTTAAGACCTAATATTTTGACGGCTGGAGGGTTATATGTCATGAATCTTGAGAATTTTGGATCTGTATTTATAGTTAATATTTTTTATTACCTATTTCTTTAAATTTTGTTGAAGACAAATTTCTTTTTTTAGATCATGAAAACTGCAGTATCTTATATTGCTGTTATATCTTCATTTCGTTGATTTATCGAGTTTTCATATGAAATTATCCTGAATGATTTATTTTAAAGAACTGTAAGGAACAGGTTTGATTTTATGGTTTTAGCTAATTATTGCTAGTTTCTTTTATGTAGAAACCTTATACATAAATAAGTCGGAACAATAATTTTTGTTATTTCGAAAATTAATAACAAAAATAAACATGTACTTAATTATACCTGAACATATGATAAGTAAATAAATTGTACTTATATTTTGTATCAAAATATTTATATCTTTTCATCTTTAAGAATTTTCGTATATTTTTTTTAAGCTTACACTCTAAACCCAAAAGTGTGAAATCTGGAAGTAAAAAGATTAAAAGCTACATTTTAAACTTTATAAAAGTTTAAAATCTACATTTTAATCCTTA
>JAPYZA010006914.1:0-13486 GCA_030522685.1 Eupelmus azureus
CTCTTTCTCTTTCTCTTTCTCCCATTTTCCCTCTCTTTCTCTCCGCAAGTCTTCGTTAATTGCTCCTTGTGCAATTGTAAATCAAATATTTACGAATTATGGAGCCCCAGCACTGCGTCTTCCAGCGTTATTCTATTATCATTTTAACGGCATAAATCGGACTCGAGGGGAAGAAGTAATTATTTTTGCTTTCGCGAATTGAGAATTCAATTATTAATGGGACTTAGGAATCAGAATTAATTTTTAAATTAAATCTTTCTTTTGTCATACAAATCTCACAGTCTTCTCTTACCAAATATTGATGTAGCATTTCAATTATTTTCACAAATATGATGCTTAAATCAATAGTGTAAAAAGCAAAGATACAAAAAATTATCCAAAATTGCGTAATACATCAGATAATAAATTTTGTAACGTAATCTTTTTTTATTCTACCCAAGTAACAGTGGTAGTGATGTATGGATTGCATTTTCCTGATTCCTGTATGAGAAGACAGTGTCGGAGAAAGAAGATCTCTGTTGATTTAAAGTAAACAGTTATTATATTTGTTTCGTTACGTGTTTTTGAAAAAACCATTATTCGCAACGTAACTTGACTCACTTATAAGTATACTACATATATCTCCAATGCATTTGGTTAATTTATTATATTTCGATTTACGAAGAGCTACAAAAGAAGAGAAAAGCTGCGACCTAATCAATCATCTAAATGATAATTACAAGCTATAAAACTTTTTCATGCTCAGTATTCAAAAATTGTTGATTTTTTAAATAAATTTACTTGTCTTTTACTAGTTTAAAAACGATCCGAGGAAATAAATGGATTTAATTTTCTTGAACCTTATGGATACTAAACAATTATCAATTCTGTTTCTCTCTCTTTCTCTCTCTCTCTCTCTCTTTTTCTCAATCTCCAATAAGCCTTTTAAATTCGCAAATCCATCCGAAAAAATATTGATTACAGCAGGTGTTCACTATTAATGGGATAATTATCAAAATAACCGCCACAAAGAAAGAATGTTTGCCACTTGAAAAATAAGACGAAACAACCGAAACGGGAAAGAATAATAAAAGGGCTAAGAAGCAGAAGAAGAAGAAGAAGAAAAAGAAAAAGAAGAAAAGACCATCGGCATCGAACTTTCACGATGAACTTTTCGACAACTGCTCAGGTCTAGCCAAGTTCTTTTTTTTTCTTCCAATGGACGCCAGCGCCTCGTATCACACGGGTAACCCCCCAGCGAGTTCCTTTCTAATTAGAAGTGAGATGCCGCTCCGCAGTTAAAGAAGAAAGGGATGGAGAGAAAAAGAGAGAGAGAGAGAGAGATCAATGGAGGCACACTTGTGTGTAGCGTGTGACTAAGATGCAGTAAGAAATTCCTAGAAAAAGCTAGAGGCGCCTGCACGACAATCCGAGAAAGAGAGGAGGAAAGAAACACGCGGTCCACTTGAGCGGCGATAACCCGGATAACAGACTCGATAAGCCACGGAGGGAGGGAGCCAGAGTGGGCCAAGGCAAACTTTTCCACTTGGTAATTAATTGTAGTGTCCGGCTTAATTTCGCATGCGGAAAACAGATTTAGAGGACTACCTCCGAGAGAGGAGAGGCTTTTTTCATGTTCCTTAACTGGATCCCTATAGTGTAATCAGCTGCTCGTTCCGAATTTCTTATTTTTCATGTTGATTGATTGTAAAAGATTAGTTACTAAATGGTGATTTGATAAGAATTTAATAATCATTTTTAACGTGTACGTGGTTAAGATTTATTATAATGAGTGATTTTATTAGTCGAAAACTTTTCAAAATTCAATAACTTTCCGAAATTTTATTACTTTTCCATATTACACAAGTTCTGCCCGAGCTATTACATCTTTTCAGAACTTCTTAAAATTTCAAATTGGTCCATTCAAAATTCCATTTGAACAAGCATTCATCGCTGAAGAAATTCAGCAGTTTTACCTTTACAATCATTATTGATTAAGAATAGCAAACACATCGTCCGCTATCGTACCAAATGATTGAAAAAAAAAAGCCAAGTATAGAAAAACGCTGAAATCTGCAGATCCGTCGATCCGGCCTTATTTTTACATCGAGAAGACACTATCCGCAAGCGGGAACTTTGTTATCGGATAAAAACTCGAGCTGGCCGGCGTCAACGGGAAAAAGATGTTAATCGGCCTCCTCGCTCGGGGGCCTATATTTATAAGCCAAAGAGTTTATAATCTCGCTTGAAATTCGCCAATGTCGCGCCGGCCATTAAACGCATTAACTCCTGGCCTGGCACGCGCTCCTCCGCTCCGCGAATGTCGGAGGCAAGCGCTGCGCAGGTTCGTTCTTTATCACTCTTAAATTTTCGTTTTTGCTCCTCTCCGCAAAATTTCGCTCCTCCCGTTTTCTATCTTTCGTTTTTCGCGTTCTCGCTAGTTTTTTTTTTATACTCCTTTCTTCAAAATATTCTGCAAAATATAAAATTTTATACGTGTATAAGTTATCTTGTTTTTATTCTAGTAATTTTATGGGACGGTGGATTTAATACAAAATCCTACTTGTATTTGAAGTATCCAAAATATATACGGAACGTAGATAAAGTCTAAAATCGACTATGCAGCTCGAATCGCAAAAAATCTCTATTTACTCGAAATTCATAGCCATTGCCAGCCAACTGCAACTCCCGGACAAAAGCCAGCAATTACTACAAAAACTTATTAAAAGAAAATTAATGTCCGAGAGCTTAGGTAGCCAAAGATCCATCTTAACCCGGCGAGCTCCTCAAGTGTTTCACTCCTGTCCTATCTGCTGTAAAGGCTTGACTGCTGGCCGTCTGCCAGCTATGCTTTTATTGGAACGAACGAGCGAAGAAGTGACTCACTCGGTCGCGCGATCCCCAGCCTCCTAACCTTAAAGCCCTCCCATACCTCAAGCGAATCAAGCGAACCAAGTAAAGAAAAAAAAAAGGAAAACCATCTCGTCCGAGGGGAGATCAGCCTGGTTTTTTGCGCAGCGCCGAGCTAGAGACTCATGGAAATTCGAGGCGCGCGCGCTTGTGTAGAGACGGAGGCAGCGCTTTTGTCCGATTCCAATTATGCGCCGCGACAGTCGATTAGCCCTGCGCGCGGGCGTGCACGGCTTGTATGCCTTGGCAAAACATTGATTTTCGTGGAGAGAGGGAGAGAGAGCAAGAGAGGCAAAACAAGGCGGACCGCCGGCTGGATTGGCCACCGCCGTTGAACTAGGCCATTTGCATGTTGCGCCCGCTCAAATGAAGTTTGCGAGCACGCCTCGGTTTGTTAAGATACGCGCGCGCCCATTGCGTTATCGAATCGCGCGCGCGCCTCTGTAATGATGTTTTCATAAGCGCGCGCGCGAGCCTGCCTCTATTCAAGGATGATTTATCGGCCCTTTAATGGCACCCTAACTACTCCGCTACTTATATATCTAATATCGATCAAAATTTTATTGATTTGTTTTTTATGAGATCTAATGGACGCTGGCCGTATCGACTTTTTAACGCGATTTCGGAGATCGGCTGCTTTACGGCCTTCTAACCTTTATATTTCAAGGTTGAAGCTCCGGCCCGCCTCCCGTGCAAGAAATCTTTATGAGCTTGACCAGCGTAATAAAATTTAAACCGTAATTCCTCCAGCAGCGCGCGACGCCTCCATAAATCCACCTCGGAAAGATCAAGGTAATATACCCGAGGCATTTTTTCTCTCTCTCTCTTTGCCCACGCAACGGGAATAAAAAGAAATCTCTTATCTCAGGGCTGTAATTCCGCGAAGCTTAGATCCGGGCCGGCTTGTCGCACAAATAATCAGAAACGAATTTAATCCCAGCCGCGCGCGCGCGCGCTATCGAACGCCATATACCTTAATAGAGTATTAAGCTCCTTTTCAATTACCGGGATTCAATTAACGAAGTGCGAGAGAGCGGCAGAAAGAGAGCCGAGTGAGAGACAGAGAGAAGCTTTGTTTTCGACGGCAATCTCCGGATGGCGCGGAGCTGTGCAGCCGCGCGACAGATGAAAGATAGTCGGCTTAAGAGTGACTTAATAGCGCCTCCACCCCCGCGTCCTATACGCCAGCTACTCCATGCCACTTCGCTTCACAAGCGCGTGAGACTTGGAAGGCGCTTTGGAACGCGCGCGTGCACTCTGTGCGTGATTTCGCTGACGAGATGAAAATGTCATTGTTACAAGCCTTATTTGTGTGCTTATTGTTGATCGCGTAAATATTTAATTATGTACAGGGCTCATTTTTTATGTTTCCTTAGTTACTAATAAGGACCGTGCGAAGAGTAATTAATAATTAATAATAATGATTAAGCGACCGAGTTAAATCCGAATCAGAGTCTAATTTTATATCCGATGTTAGATTTTTTTTATCGTTTGTCATTTTTTGTAAATTTTGTAAATATATACATTCATAAAGTTTTTCAAATAGCGATTGACATGCATCACTTCCTTACGGGAAAAATACTCCAGTTCAGTATTACATATTTGAAACATTGATGTTTGATACAACTTCAGAAGCACTTAAGTGCCCCAATTACACTCAATTTTCAGTGTTTACATACTATTTGGGTGTTTTTTTTCGTAAGAGTTGTTATGAATAATTTTATGTATATATTGCCAATTAAATACGTTTTTAAAATATCGAATTCAAAATAATAACCGCTAAAATATATTCTGTATTATCGCAATTTCAATAAAATATTCACCTCGCAAGCAAAAAAAAGCCAAAAGAAGCGTCTATTTTCGCCGCAGTTTCATCACTTGAATTCCTAATTGAAAAGCGTCTCAGGTCCCTTTATCTCGCGAAACTAGACTAGCACACACACGGCGCAAGTGAAAAAAATCTCGCTCCGGTCGGACACACAGAGTTTGTCTGTCGGGCCCTCGGCGCGTTGGTTCTTTACAAATGGCTCGAAGGCGCAGCGGCGGCCCCATTAAGATGCTATCGCTCGTATTAAGTTCGATTCAAGCATATGTACTTAGCACTCCTCTCGTCGCTCTATAATCTCTCTCTGAATCTGCCAGCCGCGCGATAAGATCTCCAAAGTAGCGCAGAGTCAACTAACTCGACACGGCCTCGAGGCAATAACCGCCTTTTCCCAAGGAGCCGAGGATAGTCATTTTCGCGTGTACCGAGCAGACCGTGCGGAGCGATTAAAAAATGTGTTACGTGTGCAAATTTTCCAGCGCCCCGGCTGCTCTGATAATGCTGTTATCCTTGTTTATAGACGGCCGAGATTGCTTTTTTCTTCGCTTTTTATAAGCAATTATTGGGCCTTTCGAGGCCAACTTTATAACGGGTTATTAGTTTATGTATGTTGCACAGATTGGATATGCAATTTAAGATAATCTTATTCTTAAAAAAGTTTAGATTGAATAAAACCGTACCTGTAACTACAATTATTTTTACAAACATTTTAAACTCGTTATTTTAAATTACTGATTAATAAAATTGCTTTTAGCGAAACAAAATGTTGTGAGAATTATTTATTCGAATCGGATCTTTCTAAGGGTTTATTACTCTTTTTTTTCAAGGTTATTTTTAAATTAAGTTCAGCGGCTTCCTATAAGAACTAAATTTATTCATTTTATTGAAAAACGAATTTACGCTACTTTTTGGGAACGTATACCTACGGCATTCATAAACTTAAGAAAGTTAATATTTAATATCGAGATATTATGATGAATAATTGAATCATTTAAACTCTTCGTATAACTTTATTATAATTTAAATAAATAAAATTTATATAAATCTAAATAACAAATACATTCTTTTTACGTAATCAGGAAAAACTGATTAATTTATTTATGTTGAGTCGTCGTAGGTGGAATACGACAGATGTACCAAAATCAAATAATAGAGTGATTAAAATAACGTATTCTTTTGCACATTACTAGTAATTTGTTATAGTGGTTATTTTATAATATATTTTTCTTATTATTTATAAGTTCCCGAACTTTTAAAATAACTTCTACATTTCACTGTAGTAGCAAGAAAAAAGAGTATCTTAAAGATGTGGATATGATTATATTGGTATTTAGTAGCTAAATAAATTAGTTAAGTGTTAAATTTCAACTCGTTTCCTCTCATGTCGGGTGCAAGTTTAAACATTAAAACGAAGAAAACACGGGAAGTGGATAAACTAACTTGGTATTTATGAAATGCCATGGAATTAAAAAAACTGTATATTTATGTGAATATTGTCAAAAACAAGGAAATAAATCAAAGTAACTCATCAAGACTCACCAAGTAACAAAAATCTTTCAAGTAATATCTTTTTTTATAATAATAGTTTAATTCACCAAAATTTTAGAACTCATTTTCAGATCATGACTTTCGTCTCAAAACTCAGACTCTATTCTGACACATTTAACAAGTTAACAGCATATCCCAATACCGAAAAGCTTCTAAAAGAGCTTGCGAAAAGCCCGAGACGAAATAGCTAAATAAGCCGCAATCGTTCTGCGTAAGTGCTTCCCATCCCCGTGAGAGCATCAGCGTTCCCTTGATCCGCGCAACTCCACGACTCTACTTTCCTCCTCCTCTGTTTGACACCGCTTTCGCTTACACCTCAAGACACACACACACAGCCGCACGCGCAAGCTCCAGTTCCCGTGAAATCGCGAGGCGCCGCGCGTACACCGACGACGTATACATATAAAGCAAAGGCCCCCGGAGCGAGCTGGAGACGAGCTGAGCGCGCAACGAGCGCTTGAAAACGAGAAGAGGAAGACGCCTCGCGCGAGCGCGCCTAAGCTTACGCGAGATTATATATAAAGATAAACGGGCCGTGTAATCAATCATACCAAGCCGTTCTAGCAGCCTGACGCTTATCAGCGTTGTGTTATCCTCCCTCGAGTTTCCCGCGAGCGCCGGCCCAAACTTCCCATGAATGCCGAGCTCGAGAGATTTACTAATTAAGCTTCCAGCCTTCTTTTTTACCTTTTTCGCATACTTTGTATTATTCGCGGTAGAGCTTTTTCTCTTCTTAGATTCAATTTTTTTCTTTTAGTTCTAGTTGTTGACAAAAATTTATTTTTGGTTTAATAACAATTGAACTGTTTACGTGAAAACAGCGAATCGAATGTGCGCTAATTGTCTTTTGCAAAATGTTATAAAAAAAGTTCTTAAATTAAAGTAAAACTAATGGATGCCATTTTCAGGTTGGTTTGATGAACTTTTAAATAAAGAACAAAATTAAAAAATTTCCCAATTTAGCGACTGAATTAATTTAAAAGCTTCAAACTGCCACTTGTCGCATTCTCATCTTTCTTCAAACTTGTAAGTTTAATGAGTAAATAGAGAAAAGTGAGCGGAGGCGAATGGGCGTGCCGGCAATCAATATTCCCTCTTCGATCGGGCGCTAAACTTGGATTAGCCGAAGAAGCCGAGAAAGAATAAAAGGAGTAGAAAAAGAGTCGGCGGTGGTGAGCTTTGGAGCGGCTCTCTCTCCGACAGTAGTCACGAAAGCTCCGCGCCAGCAAAAATAGTCTATATAAGTATGAAGGAAACAGGAAGAAGGAAAAAGAGTATTTCCATATAGGACGCGCGGATGGCCAGAACAATGGGTCTGCAGTTCCGGGGAGGCTTGGAGTCATGAATATTTAGCGCTGGAAACTGGCCGCGAGAGATGAGCTTGTGTTGCGTTTAGAGCGAGCGCGAGCTCGCTAGATTTTCGCAAAACGCTTCCCATTGTAGGAAATCGCGCCTGGAGAGCCGGCGCGCAGTTTAACCCGCCGCAGTAAAATCGGGAAGTGCAGCGCGAGCTGCGAAGGCTCAGCGACTGATTGTTCTAGCAATGGGGCTCTTTCTCTGGGCACCTGTTTGCATGTGCCTTCATTTCGGATTCAACTGGCTGCCTCGTTCTGATAGTAAGTCTATTATGCGAGATGCGAGAATGCCGCCTCAGTCTGTACAAGAAGCTGATAAGACATTTTTCCTAAGAGACCGCTTGCTTGCTTCTTCGCTGTGATTCTCAAGTATTCTGGACAAAAGTTCAAACACGTGAAACTCTGAAGAAAACAAAATCTTTATTATATTTAAATTGAAGTATAATTTTTTTATATAAAATTAAAAAGCGTCACAATCAACATATATATATTTGTTAGTCATGCGTGTAACAAGCAACAATAACGGAATATTACAAAAGCGATTGTTTCGAATGTGTTAGGCGTACATTGTACTTAGCCCTTAATAGGACTGTGAATAGGCACAAGCACAGACCTGTGCTGCTTAATATACACTTTGATCTTCCAGTGCCATTACAAATCTAACTATAGTCCTCCTCCCTCTCACCGCACTATTCCGTTTCTCCCCCCCCCTCTCTCTCTCTCTTTCTCTCTCGGGGGCGTATGCAGGGTCTCAAATAATAATAATCAATATAGTAATCGGCACGCACAGTGCAAAGTACTAACATTTGACATACGACGAGCCAAATTTAGTAAATAAACTTTAGCATAAACATTGTTTTCATGTCATTTAATTTGCAAATTTTTATTAACTATGTTTATATACTGTATTTATAAAGCATTTTTAATTACTTTGTAACAAAGGCCTTGGATATAATTCGACAAATGTACCAGAATCAAACAATAAAGTAATTAAAATAAAGAATGTTTACACAAATTACTAATATTTCTTATTAATAGACAATTTCGAATAAATTTTTGTTATTATTTATATAAAATTAATAATGAAAACCATAAAGAAGAATAAGTTCACTACTGATCCAGTTCCTAAACTTTTAGAAAAACTCGTAAATTGTACTAGTTTGTAGCAAGAAAAAAGATTAGGTACATCTTAAAGTTATGACCGTTACAATCCTATTTCGTGACTAAAAGAATTAGTGAAGATTTTAGCTCTTTTCCTCTGATCTTGGTCGTAAGTGTAAACAATAAAACATCATTTTATCAAAAATTCGAAAAATGCTCTCTAAATTTGAATCAGTGAAAATTCACTATTTTACAGCTAAAATGCTGCAACTATATTGATTAGTTGTGGCTTTTGGCAGTGAATTTCAGTAAATTAAATTTACAGATTGGATTATTTATTTACCATAAAAGTCATAAATTCATATTAAAATATTTATGAATAAATATATAAAACACAAATTTAATTAGAACACATCGTTATACATCTTATAAATTATAGAAAACTTCCTCGCCAAAGTTTCTAACATTAATGAGTTAAGCGTATTTTGATGTAGCTAAGACCCGGAAACACCGCTAAAACTTCTTGCGCACATATTTGATCACTTGAGCTTCTCGCCGCAACAGCAACTTTTACTTTCCCTGCTATTGTTACATCCACTTCTCACTTTCCAAACGCATATTTTTCATCACTCATCCTTTATCTATACATCAAGCCAAACTCGCTGAAAACATACAAGTCGCTGAATTTACTTAACTCCTCAGACCCTCCTTCCTTCTTTTCCAGACTCGCTGCTGCTGCGCGCTACAAAGAGTAAGAGCCCAAGATGGAAGGAGGAGAGAAAATTATGCTTTAACGCACTTGGTGCTAGCAAGTTTTGCTGCCTCGAAACGAGGGATTAAGTGAAATACGATCTCAATTAATGCTGCGCCCCGGCAAAGTTTCTAGCTCGCAGCCGCCCTTCTTTTTAGTGCCCTGCCTTGTTGTTTTGAATTCACGCGCGCTCGCGCGCTACGCTTATTATTACGAAGAGTGAAAGTTCGAGTCGGGATATTTTATTGCTGTAATACGAATGCTTTGTGTCTTTCGGCCGGCGGGATCTAATTGTTTATTAAATTTCGCCTTAATGGCGCTTACCAAAGTTCGGATGACATAATTCAGACAAAATAAAGCGAATTAAGTAGAGACGGTGAATGAATGGTCAGTCGTATAAACGAAACTTTCTGTAATTTTGGTTTGCCTTATTTCTTCTATCATTCTCGCGAATATTTTGTTCCCTTTGAAATACTTATATATTATATTGCAATTAATTGTATGGTGGTATAACATTGAAATGTTATAAATAAATATTTAATACTACTCTGATAGAAATAGTATAGTTATAAAAATAAAAATAAATAAAAACCTTTTAATGCTACGATAAATCCATTTTTAGAAGTTTAATTCGTCTACAAACTGTAAGAGTACGTAAAATTATCAGTATAATTACATTTCGAGCACTCAGACGATCATAAATCTTTCGAGGCATTTATTTTTAGTGTTTTCAATTAGTGGTAAAATGAAAGATTTCAGAGTTGAGTCATAAATTTTTAACATTAAAAGAAAGTATCTTCATCGTCCAAAATGTCATTATAAAACAATCGCGGCATAAATAAATGTCCGCGTCAATTTTTCCCGGCTACAATTTGAAAATCCGGATACTATCCCCGGAAGCTCATCCATTCTCGGATCCCTATCCCCCGACAATTTACAGCCGGAAATCGAATAGCCTCGGCCGATTTCTTCCTTAGCGGCTACAGCCCCGAGCTCCGGGGGGGAGGGGAGAAAAAATTACATCGTCGCCGCATGAAACAGCAGCTTTTTTTCTCCTGCTCTTGAAATTAGTTGGCCGGATCTGCTCCGCGGGAGCCGCGGCGGAAATCTCTCCCTCCTTAGTCCGCGCGCGCGCCAAGTCGGCCCGAGTATACCGTTTCTGTACTCTCACCAACTCCGCAAGCCGCCAAAGAGTCATTAATCATGCGCTGGCCGAATTATCTTTGATTCGCTGGCTATTGTATTTTGAAAATTTCTACAGAGCGCAAGCTGCTGTGTAGTAGGGGACAAAGCTGAGGTATGATTTTTCAATTTGCTGGGTGACGGCTAAAACTAAATGCTGTAGATTACGATTGGTGTTATACTTTTTTTTCACATTCGTTATGATTTTTATATATAGTGAATAATGGAGTCTTTTAATATTCACAAATCACTCGGCAATTTTATTTTTTAAAAGCCTGCTCACGGACTTATTTTATTAATGATATATCAGCCATTTGGGTGCGTTAATTTTAATCAGCTTATCTCGATAAATTATTGATTATGAACAATGGTTTCCCTTAATTTATGTACGAGCTGCACGTATTTCCGCACGGGTCTGAATTGTTCTCATCCGGAAAAAAAATGTCAGTTTCATAAAATTATAGTAAAAACGAGAGAATCAATTAAAGATATCATTGGCAACATAAGTGGAATGCAGTAATAGCCTTAGGAAACGATAACCCGCTTTCCGTTTTCTCAGGGAAACGCTGAAGTGAGGGTTATCGATTACAACAATGCAGCTCTAAGATACGCTCTCGCAGCTCGCTGCCGCTCCAATAACCCAATTAGAAATGTATTTGGCCATTGTTTCGGCTACGCAGCTATTGTAACAACAGCGTGGGATTCGTGAGTGCACGCGTTACAGCGCCACTATCATCGGATAACAGAGCTCGAGCGAGAGAAGCAAAAAGCCCGACGGACGAATTGGCGCAGGACGAATTAAAAGCCTCCAATCGATCCCGGACATCTAGAGTGTCTCTCTTTTTCTCTATGTGTGTGAGTGTGTGGAAAATACAAGAGGTGGAAAAAGCCATTGGCCCGCGGGCTATATCTTCAATTAGGAGAGAGTTGCTCGGCCAGTTGGAGAGTCGAGAGGCTTTCGCGGACTATTTGAAAAATATCGGCGCGACACACGTTTCAGTTTAATCTGAGATTGTTGCTCTTTTGTCTTTCTGGGTCAGCCGAGTCGAGAACAATTTTTAGCTCGCTTCGAAGATGTAAACGTACGATACGCCTCCAGGCTTACTTTTATCACAAATACTTTTATGCTTATAAAAACTGAATTTAAGACGATATTGCGATATCTACCTTGTATTTTTTTTTTCAAAGAAAAATCTTTCAGTTCCCAATTCTGGAAATGTTTTGGTTGAGTCTTTATCCGAGACGATTTATCATCTATCAATTATTAAAGTTTTGCTATAATTAGTCCAACTATTTTTAAGAAAATGTGAAAATTATTATTTTCCGGCTGATCTAATTCATGTTTAAGACATAATTTTTGGGTTTCCATTTAATGTTCTGTTCAGATTTCTACCTCTTCCTATCACTTGGCCTTAAGGTTATTTTAAGCTAAAGAAGAAGCGAACGTTGCCCCCACAACTCGTTTCTTGCCAATTGTACGGTGGTAACGTTCAGCCAGCAATAAAATCATTTGGTCCATCCCAATCCCAAGATTATTAATTGACCAAACATTGGCAATGCGGCAAAACAGCCGGGCTCAATATTGAAATCGAGCCTCGACTAGCCGATAGTCCGCAAGAAATTTCAATTCGCCGTTATGCGCGGCCCGCAAAACCAAAAAATTAGCCATGCAAATCGGCTCCTAGCGACCGCGTCAACCAAATCACTAATCCAATCGGCGGGGCTCAGAGTTCCAGCCGAATTTCAGAGGCAGATTTAATTTCACCTGCTCCGGGATCAGCGTGCCCACGGAGCCACAGAATCTTCAGAGCCGGACGAATAATTTAAGCGACCCGCGGATCTCGGCTCGATCGGAAAATTCGAATTTATACCGGCTGAAGAGAGGCTCGCTCGGCGAAACTTTGCCGAGCAAGAGCGAGAGGAGAATCGAACGCGATCAATTGGATTAATCGACGCGTGACTCTATTATAATTGTCAAGGGCTCGATTGAATTGTAAGAATTAGAATCGCAAAGAGTGTTTTTTACTATCTGGCAATTGAATGAATTTTGATGGATCCGAAGCTCCTGATTCGGAAAATAGGAAGTACTCTCAAGAAATCTGGAAACACGTACGCTTTGAGGGCAGGGCGCGCACATGAATGCCACTCTCGGCGTCGCTCGTTCCTCGCATTTTTCACGTAAGACGACGCGCAGACTGCCGTCTACGTGTGTAACTCGTGCGCCGCCGCCGGCGAAATAAAACGAGAAATTTATTACGGAAACTGCGCGATACGCCGCAGCAACAACAGACGCTAGCCACCGCCGGCGAGCGAGCGCGCGGCTGCACTATTTTATCGGCCTTGTTATTGCTCTTGTGACTCGCTTGTTTCTTTGCCGCTGCCACAGCGCGAATGGAGGGCATAAAAATTTCAGCGCACGCCCGCAGAATCGAGAGAGCGCGATTAGTTAATAAAACTTTGAATTTGTTGTATTTGTTTGTAGTCTTCGTGGCTTTTCTTTGATATCGAGAGTCAAGAAATCTTGATATTTAAAATTAAGTTTTTATACTAAACATTTTCGTACTCGAGATTTCTATCTCCGAGTCGAAACAATCCACTTAAAATTAATTTCTTTCCCGGAGAAATAAAAAAGAAGATAGCAGCAGCAGCAGCAGAGAGACGGCAATCTCCTGTATAACATCAAAAAAGCAATCGGACGTAAGTGATAAATCTGTAATGTAAAGCAGTCATCACTCAGGCGAGGGCGGCGATACCTCAAAGAGAGGCGGCCCTCAAAAAGAAAAGAAAAACTCTGACGCGACGTGGACAAATGGAAAAAATCTCTTTCTTCTCTCT
>JAPYZA010006915.1:0-27021 GCA_030522685.1 Eupelmus azureus
TTATCGAAATTAATGTATTTATTATTTTTATATAACACAAGATGGTCAGATAAAAACCTAAAATACTACTTGCCATATTCCCCACCCGCACCTTCACCTTTCAAAATACCAAACCATCCCTCCAGATTCCAAAAAAAACCCTATCACCCCACCCAAAAAAATCATCCTCACTTTTCAATCCTCTCCCTCACCACCCCGAAGCCAATACAACCTCCAGAGCCGTGTCTCATCAGCCCTCGTAAAACCTCACTCCAGCCTCCAGTACAAACTATATACACGGATACGCATATCCATCCTCTTCTCTGCTTTTCTAAGCGGCAGAGTTAATGAGGCGTGCCGGGTGGCTCGTTTCAAGTGTCTCGGCCGCGATATTACATTCTTCGCCGCTGCCGGCGGAGTTGCAAAGGTCGAGAGAGCCAGCTGCTTTTCTCGCGGGTTTGAGCATTGATGTAACCACCTTTTTGTTGCTCTCTCTTTTTTTTCGCGCTTTGGGCTGGGTAAAGAGATGATAGGTGACGGAGGGTTTTGAATATTAAAATTTTTTAAAGGGCGGGGATTATGGTTTTATTGTGGAATTAATAGGGCGTAATTGTGATTGTTAGCATACAACAGTAAATTTTAACGTTTCGCGTTTTGATAATATACGAGGCTAATGAGGTTTTTGTGCAAGCTTGAGTAATGCGAGTAGAATGGGAGCTGCTTCTTTTGAGAGAAGTCATAAATCAAAGACGAGCACGAGCGCTACTTCGGTCGGCCTTCGGAAATTCGTTTAAAATGCAATTTTTTAAAATTACGCAATGAGTTTTTTTTCTCGAAAATTAAGAGTGTAATTTGAGCGTTCAAGGAAAAAATGTTGCTGCATTATACACTTGTATCCTATTGAACGTTCGAAGAAGGATCAATTATTGTGATTAATGATAGATAACATTAATACTTTTTTAATAAAATACTACTTGATTCAAATGATATCCCATTAAAAAGTTTCTACGCACACTCAAGTCCAGAAAACTACCTCGTTACCACAACTTCAACACTTTAATCTCAACCATTAAACAACATAAATATTCGCATTAACCCAAACGGCACAAACCCGCGCGCGACTTCTCTAAAATTAATCCGCAGAGCTCGAAAATTCAAAACTCCGCATTCCCAATAATTCAAAAAGCCCCGGACTCGGCAAACGCATAAATTTCACTCCGAATTCAAAGGCTGATCTCGTTAAAACTCGGACACGCGGAGAGCTCGGGCCCCGAGAGCGATAAATCGCCTTATACAGATAACACGGTTAAGCTACCCGCGGCATACATAGTACATATTTCGCCTCTCCCGCGCGCGCTGTATATATACGCGTGCGCGCCGCTGTAAATTCAGCGGGCCGCGAAAAATGCAAAACTCGAAATTCTCCTGCCGAGCGCTCATAATTTTCCGGGCGCGCATATAATGGAGCTGAGCACCGACCTTACATTTTTTTCTTTGCGAGAGTGGAGGGGGGGGGGGAGGAAAAAAAGAAGGAACGGTTAATAACGAAAATACTTTACGGGCGAAGCGGCGTAAAACAGTGCGTTATCCGCGAGCCCTCGTAAAGGAGAGACGGTGCATTATCGCCTGTGCGACTTTACGCAGAGAAAAGAGGGGGGAGGGGGGGGGGTCGTATATGTATAATTTGAGAAGCGTTTATTGGACAGGCGCGGGGAAAAATGGGTGATTTAGGGGATACGATAAAGTTCGCTGTTCGAGGTTCGCTTTTTTATTTCGCGCTCGGTGCTCGTGGTTGGCTAAAGGATTTGTTAGTGAAAAATTTTAATTTGTAGATGTTTGGTTTCGAATTAATTATATTTTATTAAGTGGCTGGTTGTTTAAGAATGTAAGTTTAGATTTATATGCAACATTCCTATAATTAATTATTAATTTTCTCTTTTTTAATAATGAAATATCATTAAAGTTAAATAAAAACTGTTAGAAACCAATTGCCTAGTATCTATAAAATAAAGTAAATTATGAAGCCTTTTATTATGAACTTGCAGCAAAACCAAAAAATTCAAACCTATACATCCAAAACCAAATCCACTCTTCAACAACCCCATCCACATTCCCCATTATCTTCTCCAACTCGCTCAAAATCCTCAAAAATGAAAGTCCCAAAGCACACTTGTCCCGCTAATCGAGATTCCCAATCCACCCCCTTCCCCGAATCGATTAAACTTTCAAATGAGCCACCAACCTCCGATCCCCAACAACGAGGAAACTCAACTTCGACGAATTGAGCAATAAAACAAGACACATATCCACGCGAGCGCGAAAATAGATCGTCCATACACCAGAGTATATGCACACGCATATTTTATATCGAACACGTAGCAACGCTTACACATACCGTTCCGTACCTATACACGCGGCTGTATCGGTTAGATCCGCTTCCTGAGAAGACGAGTAGCGCCGTTGCGCAATATCTTCCGCTCTTTATTTTTTTCTTCCCTTCCCGGACTCTCTCTACCTCGGCGTTTACACGCGCGTTTCGATAATTATTTCGAAGTCGTCGTGTTCGAGGTGGATTTTTTTCGGGATGCAAGAGGAGAGAAGTGTAGGGTGAGGAGATGGAGAGGGTCGCTCGTGTGTGGTGTAAATATTCATGCGCTCAATTACGAGCGTTATGGGTTCCGAGTGTTTTTTAAGGTGTCTCGGACTTGCGTAACATGCGAGGCGAATGGCTAATTAGGGGATTTGGCGAGCGGGATGGAGATTTATTTAGTAGAGGTAAGGTGGTTGGGGTTTTGATTCGAGTGGTAGGTAATATGACGATGATGAATGTTGAGTTGTTGAGGGCTTTTGATTTTTACGTGTGTATGATTGATAAGGTTTTGATGTATAATTGATGTGAAATCGTTTTTTACCCTTTACTTTACTTAAAATTGTTTAGTAAGACTATGGTAACAAGGAAAAGTGCATCTTACTTTACGGATCTCAAAATGAATAATAGATAGACCACGCCAGAAACTCACCTGAAACAAAAAGAAAAAACAATCATCAGTAAAAAAATTCACTTTATATCTTCCACTGAAACAAAACACTAAAAACTATATTAAGCATTAAGAAACGCCAACGCTTGCTAAAAGGTCCGTGGGTCGCTGAACTTGCCGCGCAGCTAGTAAAGTCACGCGGACCTTCGCGCCATAAAGAAAAGAAGACGTAAAGAGGAACTACGCCGAGGATTGGACTTTTCGACGTTTTGACGCCGGGGTCGTAGCTAAAGCGCGTAAAATGACGTCCTTACAGCATAATGACGAGAGGACTTGTAAGAGCGATGGTACTGCGAACGCCGGCTGGAATTATAATAAAAACGATAAGCCGTAGGCGTCTTTAATTCTAGCCTAATGGCGCGTAACTAAAACGTACTAAGGAAGGGATTAGTGATGGTTTGTTGTAAAAAGAGTCGTCCTTGTTATTATTCTTACACTCGGAAAATAGAAGTAATTGTTTGTTATTATGGGTAATGCGTGTTTCGATAATCTCAGACTTGCCGATGGGAGCAGTTTGATTTATGTGCACTTATTTAAAAGTTATTATACACCTGCGTTGCGGCAGCGTTTTTACGCGAATGCTAATGAAAAGTGTAGCGTGACAAATTAAGGATATCGCGCGATCTTGAAAATTCAGAAAGGAAAATTTAGCATGATATTTTCAATGCTAATAATGCACGCGCCGATTGCGGAAGATGGCTTTCATTCGAGAGATTTCGCATCGGTAAATTACCGTTATAGCGAATTAGCATAATGAGCGTCATCGACGCGCGTGTTTAACTGCATAAATTACGGCCGATTCAGTCGCGCGCGAGCCTTTCTCAATCGTCACATTTGTAATGCATCTTTTTTCTTTAATTTCTCATTGACAGTCGCCGAGTACAATGTTTCCTTACACGATCGGCTAATGAGATACGCGGCGAATCAATAGTTTTGTGAGAATGATTGAATGAGAATTGTTAATTGATGAAGTATTTAATATACTCGGCTCTGGTCGAAGCATTCAAATTACGAAAATAAATAGAGTTTCGTCAGACTTAATAAATTACCACGGTGTCAAATGTGGACTTGAAGAAAAGTATTTTATAGCTACTTCGTTTTATATAGGGTTGCGTAATATCGTTACTGTAAGTAATTACTGCTCCGAACGTGTACCTTTTCGAAAGTTTAATATATTGAATCGCAATTTCTATAAGTTTACAAATAATCATTTTCCCAAATAAATTCCACCCAGACCTAACTCTGCAAACACCCCGAATACTCCCACGCATGCAACTCCAAAACCGAAACTCCAAACCAAAAACCCTCTTCCACAAGAAAACCAATCGGCAATCCAAAACGCCCGCACCCAGCTAATCCTCTCAAAACTTCGTCCGCGGCTTATTACACCTTTCATTCTCCAGCCGGTCACCTAGAAAGCCGCGTGCTTGCCGACACGGTTCGCTGCTGCTCTCTCGCAACGCTCGCTATTATATAGGTGTGGCTGAAAAATAGCCGCGAAAATCGCCCGGCGGCAGCCGTGCCAAGATACTTCCTCCTTCCCAGCTGAGTAGCTGGACATGTGCGCATGGGTTTCAATGCGATAGTGGTAATTGCTTTGGTTATTGGGATTATTGTTTTCGATCTTTTGGATGCCGAGGGGTTTGGAAGTAGATAGAGGAGTGAGGTGGATGTTGCCATGGAGTGAGTTTTGAAAAGTGGGGATTTTTTTGGGTAGGATTGAAAGCGCGGTGGCTATTGTTCGGAAATTATTGTTTGAAAGTACGGGTTAGGTTCTAATTTTACAAGTAATAGCTCTAACTATATCAACTTCATTATTAATTGAAAAATTATATTTTGGAAAATTTCTCTAAAAACTCCTCATCTCCACTCGTAAACCCACTAGACACATAAACACCTCTCCAGCGTGAAAACACGTGGCAGCTGGCCGAAGTGATCTCCACGCTCCAGCAAAATTATAAGAAATACATATATCCATCTCGGACCGTCGAGTTTCACCAAACGCACGAGCACTCGGGGTTGCAGCAGCCGCGAAGATTTCTCTCATTATTCGAAAAAGTCGAAACTCAGAGCGACGCGGTGAAAACGCGGCGTGTGAGATTTTTCGCGTGTTTAAGTATATGAGCGACGATGGTTCGTGTTAACTTCTTTTTTTCTTCTCGGATTGACGAGCGGCATGGTGATTATTTGTCAATGTCGCAGGTACTTGGGTGTTTGGAGGTTTCTCTGTTTTGAGAATAGTAATTTGCTATGAATATTTGGAAAATTTATTTTAGTGTAAAGTAACAAAACTTAATCAATTTTAAGATTGAATTCACGCGTTCATGTAACGTTTAAAAGTGTGTTATTATTGGATTTTTTAAATTGTATTGCTGAGAGGGCACTGGGAATTAAGTTGTCAAAGTTTTTCTGTCAAATGCTATACTATCGTCTGTTGACAGTAATTGCTAATAAGCTACGGATATTCAAATAATCGCAGCTAATACACGTCTTCTTTTAATTTACAGCGTGACAGGCGACAAGACCAGTCATCTCAATAATCAATACCTTATTAAGAAGTTTGTAATCAACTTATAAAACTTATCCCACAGCGTTTAACTTCCAATAATTCTTTAACAACATTATACATTCACAGTAGCATTAAGTTTTCACAATACATTCAAATGCTAATTGCAAACCCAAAAACTTCCAACAATTTCAAACTCGTTCCATTGTCCACACCCACAAAAAAAAAAAAAAAAAAATTTACGTCCCAAAAGCTGTCGCCCCCCTGCAATCCACGACAGTTGCATAAATCACAGCCCCAAAAATTCCCCCGCCGATTTGCTTACGCGCAAAAATCAAGGCAGTAAATCCGTACCGCCTGTACACACCCGTACAGCACACAGAGCGAATTCCATCCGATAAAAATCGAGCGGAAAAGTGCGCGTCGGGCAAATTAGACGTTGAGCAATTATTACCGTCGTAAAGGGCGATGTAATTTACGGGTAAAGGAGAGAGGGAGAGCGCCGCGGCCTGTAATATTCGCGCAGTTTTAAACGTTCTTTCGGAGGCACTTTGTACACACGCGCGAGCGTATAAAAGCGCTTTACGATTGCGAGCGGGTCTTTGTTGCTTTTTTTTCTCTTTGCTCGGCGTCGCTTTGGGCGCCTTCGAGTTCGGCTTGTATATATATATGCATTGTATCATTGCGCTTAATTACCGTGGCGGTGAGGGGGCAGTTTTGCTTATAGTTTAGTTTAATGGGGGAAGAATATTTATTTTCAGTGCGTGGGGATGCTGTGGAACGAATCGTCAATTTTTCCAGAGTGGACCTTTGCGTGTGTTATTAAAAGGGATGAGCTTTTTGATGGTGGGTTTTGTTGTGACGGATGCAATTGCTTGCGTTTAAGTTTATAGATTTGAGACTGTTTGTGTTCTGTTCTGTGAGAAGCATTTATAAAATTAGTAAAATGTACCCTTTTTTACGTGATAGATTTGTCTTAAGTTAAAGGAAACTGTTTCATTAAAATTTTATTACTATCTACCAATGCTAATTAAAATCCAATAAATAACACCTTTAAAAAAACACGAATACTAAAAGGCTAACACGGTGTAGTCGATGTTAATCAGCGTCTCTAAAGCACCGCCCCTTCAGATTCAGCGTGTAAGTCTGTTATTTTCGCGTCTCTCGTTTACGCGATTGTCGTGATCTCTCGACACGTCGCTGACCTCGCGAGAAAGCCGTTAAATATTCATTTTTCAGGATCGCTGGCGCTAAGCGCGGATATAATTAATTCGTGGAAAGTATCGTTGTAAGCTTGTTTGATAGATGCTGTGGTTTTTTTTTGCTGTCGGATGCGCAGGAAGTAAGCGTCGGAATTGCGGTTTGACGAGAGAGGACGATTAGTTGGATAAATTTTCGCTTTCGTTTTATCGATCGTGAAATTACACGTGTAACCATACGCGTGGATTAACATGTATTCATGAAGACGCGTATGTGCAAGAATGAATTGATTCAAGATTCACGGTGACATGTTGGAATCTTTCGCCAGATGATCATCTGGAATATCTTCAATGGTCATCATCGAGAAGGACTTTTAAAACATTTCGTATACTGCATTTTTAATTTTCATCCGTAATATTATCCACTCAAAATCGATCAGCCCCAAAACCCTTCCAACTCGAACTCACACCACCAAAAGCAAAATCGCCATCGGCTCGAATCCCAGCAAAAAGCCACGACCATCACTCCCTCAAAGAGCCCCGCCGCATTGTCCTTAACCATCCACCTCCAGCCGACACCTCGCACGCGTTACCACCTCCTCCCGCGACGTCACACACCCAGCGTAGCACGCGTACAGCACAATGCCAAACCCAACTCACACACACGCTTACATATAGCTCGACAAAACGCAATCCCACCTCCAGCGCGAGTCTCCATTCATAATTCGCGCTCGGGCCACAATGGCGCGGCTCACAATGGCTGTGCTACTACACGCGCATCTGCCAGGGGATACAGCGCTGCTGGACTTTTTCGCAACGAGCACTCGAGAGAGCTGCCTAACTCTCGTACGTCGATTCGCATTGCGTAATCCAATTAATCTGAGTATATGGTCTCAGCAGCCTTTTTTATGAAGCCGCTCTTGTGCTTGTGGAATGAGGGAAGCAGCATAACGCGAATATGGATTTATGGGTTCAAGGGGTTTGCGGTTGTGGTGCGGTGGGTTATGAGGGTGGGTGGTTGGGTTTGGGATTTATGTGGGCGATGTTTAGAATTGATTGTTTAGAGGACGAGCGTCTGGGGGGTCGTGGAGTTGGTGTGTTTGCGATCGGGGTGTGATGTAATTGAGAGCCGGGATTGTTATGCGGTGAATAGGCAAACGATGGTTCGACGAGGATTAGATTTGCTGCGTGGAATATTTTAAAGTTTTTTTGTTTCGGTGAAAGTAGCATTTGGAGCAGGTTTCTTAGTTTTGTGAACTTTTCGATTTTTCTTGCTGAAAGTCTAATACATGTAATAAAACCGTATGAAATATACATCCTAAATTAAACAAACAAAACATAAATCACAACGCGCATCACCAAATCCCACAAAAAATCACATTAGACTCATAGACCAGCCATCTGCGAAATCCAATAATCTATTCATGCAATTTCTCCCGAACCCATCCCAACGTCTCTCCGTATTCCACAGACGAAAGAAACCCCGTGTAATCCCATAAGCGCTCTGCTACCCTCCTCCATCCCGAAAATCAGCGTAAAAACACGTACGCGCTTTTTTCCCCGATACATAAGCGCGTGCCGCGTTCATACACTTTTTCAGCGCGCGTGTATACAGCTCAGGAAGGGGGGAGAGAGAAAAGAAAGCGATGCTGCAGCCGCGGAAATTTACAGCTGTGTGGACAAAGCGGATCTGGCGGCTTTTCAAAATACGCGCGTGCGTACTGGATTTATGGCGGATAAACATTTGGGGTCGAGGCTTGATTGTCGATTCCATTAAGGTTTTTCCCCCGTTTCTGGTGATCTTTGTGTATACGAAGCGCTCTTCGTGGATGAGCTTAATTGGGAGGTTTTGGATTTCGGGTGTGAAGATAAATGTTGTCGGGATGTATGCAGTTTTCGTGATTTTATGCGCCGCAGCCATGTGGCTTCTGTCGCAGCATGCGGGAAATTGAGGTGTGAAACAGTTGGCGGGGGTACTTCTGCATGGGGGGTTCGATTGTGCGTTGGTGAGTTTTCGATCGAGCGATTTTAAAATCGCTCGGGCGCGCTGATTGTTATAGTCGGGACGCTGGTTTCGGTGATTTAAGTTGGGGACTGGATCGGTTTAGATAGGAGGAATTTATTCATGAGCGCTAATTTTATTGTATAGGTTGATGCTGATACGGGGCCGGTTCAGTGGGACGATTACTCTTATCGTTATGAGATTGGATTGGTGAATTAATTATTTGAAAAAGAATAGTTTTGGATAGAGCTACGACAATGACATCAAGTTCACGTATCAAATTGAGCGTACTGAAGATTAAAAGTAATGAAAACAGTTAAAACTTTGATTCACTTCTAAATCGGTCAGATAAAGAAGTAAAAATTACAAAAGAATATTTGAAAAATCTGTATTTATCCCATCTATTCATCTGAATTCAAAAAGGAAACACAAAAAACCAAACACAGAGCAGCAAAAGCTCCTAAACCCCATTTTTCTCCTTTAAAAAATAAAATCGATAGAGCTCTACGGCAACGAAACTCATCCATCCTGAAAACCGTCACCGCCCATCGAAGCGCAAACCCGATTACGTCCAGCTTTTCAACTACTCTTGCCTTGCCTAAAACCCGGCGACTCAATTACCAAATCCAGCCGGCTCTGAATATTTTTCCACTCGATTATCCTCTCCCCTACACATCGAACTCTCAGCCCTTTCACCCCGACCCACACATTACAATCCTTAAAAAAAAATCCTCCTCTGCTCTCCAATTCCTCCGTAGGCGCAACTACTTGTCAAAACACCACGCGACTCTCGCAATAATTCAAGGCGGTACTACATCCCAGCTCGAGATTTCTTTTTTGTCCCGATACTCCCCGAGGCTCCCCCGGGCCGGAATGAAGTGGCGGTTCTCGAGTTTCGACTCTGAACGGTCAGCCAGCGTATATATCCAGGCGACATTGTGTCAGCACCTGGTCTCTCTTTCTCTCTGCCTTTTCGATCAAATGGGGGTCGTATCGTTCGATCGGAGCCAGGGGGGAGGTTCGCCTTTCAGCGGGATAATTATTGCGTTTATGCGCGCAAAGGAGGGAGGCCGATGCCAGCCGGAAGCTGGATCATTGTGCGAGGGTATATATAGGTTGGAGAGGGCCTTTTTCCTGACTCGCGCGTTTTGTATCGGTGCAAATTACTGGGACAATGGGGGAGGGGGCCCTTTTGCTCTAGTTTCGAGGATATTTAACGGCGCGGATGTGTGCGAGAGTTCGTTGTTGAGATGCGAGTCTCGATGGTTGTTTATGGCGGTCTTTTGAAAAGTGGCTATTGATTTTAACGAGAGGCTGTTGAGATGTCGAATTACCGAAAATAATTATTTTTAATGTTTGGTACTGTGTTTCGATTCAAAAATACAATGCATTGCAAGGCATTCGGAAAATTTGTGTGGCTTGCACTATGCAATCACGATAGTGCGTGTCTTTCTTTAAACGGCAATCGCAATAAGAATTAAGAAACTAGCACAATTATTTGCACAATTTTATGCTGATTACCGCGGACGCTTATCATCGTAAGCAATCATTACGCAACCTCGAAAAACGAAAAATCATGCGTACGTTCCAAAGTGTACTCGAGTATCATTCGAACTCTGTCTTCACCGCTTAAATAATCACATTACTTGCATTTTTCGCTCGAGCGAAAATAAAAAGCCATCGCCGTCTCAAGGAAACCACTTCAGCAACTTCGTATTAACGGATCATCACGTACTAGCTTCAACAACATCGGAATCCAAAACGCAATCTTCGATCCAGCATTTCACCAAGATTGAAAAATAGCAACCTTCCAAAAAAGGAGAACTATGATAAGCGTGATGCTTTTATATAGTTTCTCTCAATTACACACAGCGAAGAGGCGTACCTTTACGGCCGCGCAACAACGTAACTCCGTATTCCTGATATGTGTAATTGAAATTGGAGCGAATTAAGTGAGCGCGCGGCGTAATTCGTACATACATCGTGTATATAGTTGGACGGCGAGCGAGCGGACGCTTTAGTTTTATTGTTATATAAACGCGCAGTTTTCCCGGCGGACCGCCGGAAAATCGTTTACGTGGATTTCTGTGTGGGTAATTGTGATAGTTGCGCAACGTGTGGATACTGTGATAATTGTAGCGTGGGTTCGAAGATTTTTAGTTTGAATAATCGGCCGTATAAGGTTTTAGTGAAAGGGTTGCTGAAAGTCGGAGAACTTGTTAGCAAGAATTTATTGATCGTATTAAAAATTACTGGGTAATTTGAATAGCGCTTGTCTATTAATCGTGGAATTAAGTATTTTCAAAGCGAATAGAATTACCCCGTTTATAACCTGTATAAAAGTATAAAACAACGCAAAACGATTTATGCTTAAAACCAGTACAGCGCATTCAAACCCAGTTTCAAAGCCCTTTGTTCTACTATCCTACATTCCCCTTAAAAATCCAACTTTTCCCCCGATCTCGATCGTAAACTCTCCTTTACAACGCAGCCAAGAAGCCCTCCCCTAACACTCACCGCGCGCAAAATCAATAAATTACAAAATTAAATAAACTCCTTTTCCACTGACAACCTGCACTTTTCGCACGTTCGCCACGGGGCTGAGGCTACAAGAAAGAGTCAAAAACAAAAGGCAGCCTCTGCACGCATAGACAACTACGCGCAACCGAACGGCCCTGACTATTCGTATTCCGCGCAGGCTGGGAAAAAAAGCTCGCCAAAAACAAAAAAGCCCGCCGAAGAGAGAAGAAAGAGAAGCGCGCGGCACGTCCGCAGCGTGAAATACGGGCCAATAAAACGTCGGGGGATGCTTCGTGCGTGCGCGCGCTAAAAATAAAAGTGCCATCTCGAGGAGAAGGTAAAAAATCGAGGGAGGTGTGTGTGTGTATGTGTGTGTATATCGGTGAGGAAGATCGAGAATAGCGAAATTATGCAAGCGGCAGCGAGGAGCTTTATTGCTGGAGGGATAGGTGGGCGGTGTACGCGCGCAAGGAGTGATATGGATTATGGAGAGAGTTGCTGGAAATTTTCGCCGATGTAAATCGGTTGCGGTTGTTTGGCCGATTTTTCGCGCTTTTCACTTTTGTAATGTTGGTATGCGCGTTTTATTGGGAAATGGCATTCTGAGCGTGCTTAATTTGTAAGGACCGCGAATATTGTCGTGATAAGATAAATATAGTGAAAGTTTTGCCGGCGCGATATGAGAATTAGAGTTTCAAAATTGTTACGGCTTGCACATTAGGTAAATGCTATCAGTGGTATTTGATGGCGCCGTAAAGGAGCAAAGCCGCGCGCCGTAATTATGTTTATTTCAAATTGAATATTAAACTCCATTGAAATGTAAATACAGAGTTTGGAGGAGTCTAACTTTATTAAAACGCACATTCTCACATCATAAACCGTAAATTTATCGCCGCATTACCCTAAACGCTTTCTCGCATTACTTTCATACTCTCCGTATCATTCACACCGCTGAAGTATTCGAAACATGCCCCCAAGACTGTATACATTTCAATTCGTTTTGTAACCAAAGTATATACCCAGACGCATAACGTACGATAAAAAAACACTTTAAAATCGCATATACGACCGCGCGTATGCAAATACGCCTAATTCCCGGGCACTCCGATATCTACTTCTCGCAACGCTCAATCATACACGAGCGCAGACGAAAAAGTAAAAGTGCTGACGTCAAGGCATAAATTTTCATCGCGCGAAAACAAAACACGGTAATTATATCAGGCGCCTGTCGATGATCGGACCGATGAATGTTTAGGCACGCGGGTATAGTAAAAAAAACACGTGGCCAGCCCTTTCTTTTCGCTCTCACCGAGCCGCTAGGCTCTTTTTTTTCATCCTTTGGCGCCCAAGGCGGCATATCGATAGCGAAACTGCTGCAGCTCTCGTTTTCACGGCGAGAGGCGCGCGTCGGCTGGAGAAAATTATTATATACGCGAGCTGTTTTATGAGCGGCTTTTGCGTGCTGCTGCGGATGTTTTGAGAGGATGGGTGATGGATCGTTTTATTAAAGGCGCGATGGTTTTTAGACGAAATATTTTGAATTTTGTGTGGATGAGGATGGGATTGTTAACAGAAATTGTGGGGTAATCTGCGTTGCTTGTGGAGAAGACTTGTTTCTTTGATGGGTATTAGATAGAGGGTTATTAGTCACGTGCAATTTAGGGTGAAATGCGTGGCGTTTATATCTTATTTGGAAAATCTTGCGGGACTTTCGAAATCGTGAAGAATTCATAAGCTTGATAGGTGATTTTCAATGTTCGAAATTTCGCTGACTGTAGGTTAGAGGAGAAAATGTAAGTGTTGGAGGTTTAAGAATTTTAACGGTTTTAAAAAATGAACTTTCCTTTTCTTTCTCTCAAAACTAAGACACATGTTGTAGAAAGACCCTTTATATCTAAAAATCAAATTATGTTTCTTCTTTTTTGAAAATATATTTGATACAAAAATTAATCTTTTCTTTACGTACAAAAACCAATGAAAATACATTTACATAACAACACAACAAAAATGCCCATTAAAAACCCATCCAAACGACCTCGCCTTCTACGAATAATAAGCACCATAACGATCCGAAATCGATATCGAAATCCAGACCGCTCCACGGGATCAGCATAACAATGCGCCGCGTGCAAAACCGGCCCGGCGCGCTAACAAAATCTTCGCCGTCGTCAAAACTCCAGTTCAGCTCGCTCGCTCACTGAGTGTATATACATATATATACACACACAGCCACGCCCAGCTCGCGAATATACATTTATACATCCTCGAGAGAGCGAGTCTAGGCTGCTAGCCGCGTGTAATATCCCGTATGTGCTCGCGTGTATATGCAAGATTACGCCGGGGAGGTAGGTTGTTTTTTTTTTCTATCGTGCGTTTTGGAGAATATAACAGTGAGATAGGCCGAGAGAGGCTCGTGTAGACAAGTTGGGTAACAAATTTGCATCGATTTTCCTGGTCGCCCAGCGCGAGTGGAATCATGGGAATATCGGCGGGATTTTCGTGGGGTGTTTTGAAATATCGAATCGCGGGCGTTGGGCAATGTCTGAATTACGTAACATTCGTAACAACGGTTTTATTGTTATTTTGGCTATGCATCGCAGCTGGAATATACAAGCATCGACATCGATATCAGAATTCAATCGTCCCAGGAAAAATTCTGGGATAACCATGAAAAATGATCTACTTCCATCAAATCGCAGCGGACCAATCCATATACAAATCCGTCCTCGCCCATGCGATCTCGACTATCCATATAACCCCGCGCTCGCATCTCCTCCCCCAATATCAATCTCGCAGCCCCATCTCCATCCCCGATGTATAGAAGAAAGCCTCCTCCTCCGAGCAGCTTGGAAATAATAATATAATTCGAAATCGATCCGAGCTCGCGAGGATCTGCATGCATTATGCATGCGCGATTTTCTGCAGGGTCATTTGTCGCGCGCTATACGCCCCCGCAAGCGCGCAGCGGTATCGGGAATCGCGAGCTGAGAGTGAGGATGTAAGTGAATAAGTATGGAGGTGGGGAGGAGGTAATGAAATATTGGATGGGAGTTAGGGGAAATTTGGACGAGGATTTGAGTTTTTAGGGATGATTGTTTATAGGACGAACGTGATTTTTGTAATTTTTTTTTAAATTAAGTGAACGTATGGAGAAAATGTAATTCAGATTTTTAGAACAGTAATAAATGAGAGGGTAAATAGTACTTAGAAAGTTCCGTTCTTACGTAGAAACTTATTGCTTTCGAGCAGTTTTATTAAATATACATACAGCTGGCCACAGCATTATAAGATGCAGCATAATGAGATATCGCAGCGCAACGTTACTGACTTATGAGAACGGAACCCGCCCATCCTAGCATTGATCACACCAGCTTACAACCTCATACATATAAGCAACACGCGCTAGATCATCTTTATAGTCAAATCCACTCTTCGCTATCCCGAACAACTAAACAAATCAACTTCCCCATAAAACTCCCGCTTCTCAAAATCTCCTTTCACACATCAAAAGCAATTCGTAGTCAGCGAGCGTTCAGCAGGCAACTACTACCGCGAAAAACACTTACGCACAACCGAAATAAAAGCCTCGACCTCATTACCTTACAACTGACATCCCGCTCTCCCTAAAACCCATCAAACCCTTCCCCAGCCTCGTCCCATAACTCAAGAAGCTTTCTTCTTTACGAGCACGTCCGCGTTCCCCATCCATCACTTGCCAATATCAAACGCCCGAAATCTCGGAGATGGCCGGATTTTGCCGAGAGGCCGAAATAAAAGTGAATAAACGCGCAGCTATGCGATAGAACAGGGACAAAAATCCAGGCCGGAAATGGCATCAGCGTCTTCCCGAGCGTGTGTACACGTGTGGATCGCTCGCGGTGATTTTCTTTTTTTTTCATTTTTATTTACTGGGAGGTTTACGAGGCGAGAGCGCGCGATTTCGTGCGCTGAATGTCAAGTGCGCGCGGAGGGAATCTCGATTTAGGATGGGCGGAGCGAGCTGTACGCGGCTGATGCGTATGCATGGGCTCTTTTGAGCTTGTTTGTCGGCAGACGCCGTGAATAATTCGCCGGCTTCTGCGCTTTTTCAAGGTCACGCGGGTGCATTTACATTCATGGATTTTTTGGGTTGTTTTTTGTCGGTGAGTTGTTTAAATTTTGGGAGGAAAATTAAGATGGATTTGGTTTTGGTGTTTAAATTGTTTGGACAATGTGTGTAAACATTTTTTGCCTATGTGTATGACGAATGAAAATGTTTCTGTTTTTAATATGCATAATTTATCTATTGTATTAAAATAAATTTACTACCGGTATATAATTTTTAATATTAACAAGAATTTAATAAGTAATGATAATAAATAACGTACATTCTTATAACAAATACCCTTTCTATTTTTCTCCATATTTATATCAACGATTAAAATCACACTAGTGACATGCAACATAAATTAAAAGAAAAAACAACCACCACTCTTAGTTTACATAACCCAACCCAAAACACAATACCCAAAAACCATTTCCCCATCCATCTCGCGTAAATCACTGCACGCTCCAAAGCAATAAAATATACACGCGGTGAAAATCGCGCGTGACGCGAATGAACAAGCCAATGCAATCCGGGTTATAAAACAACGTTCAGAAGCCATTCCGCGATCCGGTACATTAAAACGCATATAAAGCCAATATAAACCGTATATGCACACGAGCGCGATGTATAATATATACATTCGTGTTTTCACGGATTATTCGAGGCGAGCACAGAAGCCGGCGCGGAGAAAGACGGAAAGAATAGGGAATCGCGCCGAGATGGAGATGGAGATGGAGATAAAGGATTGAGAGATATAGTTAATGGAAAAGGGGGGGAAAGGAGAAAGCAGCGGCGATTTTCGCTTGCAATCGATGATATCGCGGCTGGAGGAGATACTGTAATAGAATTTTTATTGGGGATATTAGATGGAGTTTGGCGGGCTGTGATTTATTAATTTGGAGATTTTGGTAGGTGGGTAATTTTGTCGTTGATATAAAATAGGTAGTTTTTTTTGAGAGAGAAGAATAGGTAGCTTGTACATTAGTCTAGTAATAAGCTGTAATTAAGAAACAATGGTTGGGCTAGCGATCGTCTTGGATTTACTCATTTTATTATCTTGATTGACAGACGCGCGATATCATGATTTATACTATAAACATGAGCAGGTGGGCAGGAATTTCCGGCATATATAAGTTCACGTATTGCAATCGCGCTTATTACAATGTATGGTGTTAAATCTTATATAGTTTCGTAAGATCGCCTTGCTTAATATAAACATCGATTTACCTTCGCGAATATATAAAAATTTCTAGTTAGGAAACCTCATTATCCAATTATAAGAATTCTACATTGTTTGGATATTACTTCACGTAAATTTTTTCTCATTCGCTCGTTTTGTGAAACTAACACTTTCTTATAGTATATCATTGTACTTGGATATTATCCGCACAATACAATGAAGGTTTTATGTATCTTTATATAATCATAATCTCGATCTACCAAAATGTAATTAATAATTAATAATTCCCAACAACATAATAAACAAAGTACAGTCGAATACTCCATTCTTATAAAAACATAACGATGGCAATATATTTATTAAACCGTCGCCGTCGCCTCCTTCGCGATAATGTCGCATTCCTCCGCGCGGCCGTGTAAAAGCCAGCCACACTCGCGATCGCGATAAAACGGCCAAGCCTTAGCTCCTTTGAGAGAGAAAGAGTCGCGTATGCGTAGCACGAAAAACGCGCGTACGCGGCGCGCTTAAAAGGCCGTAACGGTAGAACGGTATATGATATATTCTTTTGTAGTACAAGCTAACGTCTAGTTTACTAGAACGGCGAGGGCGCCGAAAATAGAACTTTCGCGCGCGGAGATCATCTGGGTTATGAGAGATATACACGGCAGATATTTTGGAGTTTAGTCACATACGCGCGTGACACTTTGGGGAAGAGGGGAGAAGACATGAGCGTTTTGGGTCCGGTGATTTTCTTTTGGGTGGGATGCTCTGTTTCTTTTGAGATCGGTGAGGAGATATATGGAGAGACGGGGACTTTTTTTAATTGCGAGGTTGGCTTTCTTTTTTTATGTTGATTAAGGGTAGAGGTGATGGGCTATTTTGGTGGGAGATAGAAATAGTGATTTATTTTTGTGGGTTTGATTAATTATTTTTCGTTTTCTTTCTGGGTAATTTACGGCGTGAAATATCTTTTAGACAAATTGATGATTTAATCGGTTGTTTTAAATGAATGCTTTAAAGGGATCCGTAATTCAATGTTTACTGATCAAGCTTTTTTGACTATTAAAAAAATATATTGCAATATATTTAAATATATGACATAGTTACCAAAGCCACGAAACAATTAAAAACCTTTGTTAAAAGTCGTTCTCAGATGCTTAAGAATATTGACTGAAATTTTGCAAACTCTACATTACAAAAGGATTAAATTACTTTACATGACAATAGGACAACCATGTTCTGTATTTGCATATACGACAATAAATTTTTTCTAATAGTCAAAAAATATCAGAAATTAATTCTCTTTAAGCCACAATCAGCTCATTTTCGCACGAACGACAAAAAATCAAATCACCAAGCACCGCCACTTCTACACAACCTCTCGCCGCTCGAAGAGCGATTATCGCCGATCGATCTGAACGGATCGCGCCCGATAAAATCATTATCCGACAACTGGCTGCTTGGCGGCGCCGTCGCGGATACGTATACCCAATTAACATATTTTTCAATGAAATTTCGTAACAGCTTAGCCGAGAGCTTATTTCTACCAGGCATCCTTTCCTTGCTTTGTGTAAGCGCGTCTGTATACACGGACTTGGCCAGGAATCGTCCCACGCGTATTTGAATGGGTATGTATCTAGTGAGCGGCTCATGGGATTAGGAGTCGAGGTTTAAGGTGCTTGTATCAAAAAGTCTCGTCGGGTAGCCAGGAAATTTCGTTTTTTTTTTGCTGGTAATCATTGAGTTTGAGGAAGCCGAAATGAAAGTGAAGTAATTGCGATGAGATGGGACTTTCGAGGTTTCGAAAAGAGGTTTGAGGTGAATGAAACGTTTGGTATCATTATTCTATTACCGGGCTACATACTGTATACACCCAATTAAAGTAAAAGTCTACAAAAAAAAAGGAGCATCAACTTGAAATTCTTTATATCATACATGTATCACGTATCCGATCGACAAATTTCATTGTACGTCAACAAAAAATGATTGATCAATAGCTAATAGCAAATCACCCAGTCCTCAAGGATAATACCAATTAGCATAGAACAGCCTCAACGAAATTTCGAAAGGATGCTCAAACTCTTAGGTAAAAAAAATTAGCGTAGGCGTCGTCTTAAGGCGTCCGGACTTGGCCTCATAGCCGTAAAGTTATTCCTGCATCGCGTCCCACACAGTGCTCCGTGAGATAGACGCATCTCGCGCCAAGAGGAGAATTATCATATTTAAAGCCCGAAATCGGTATCATCTCAAAGCTTGGCCTCGATGCCCATTTCTTGGCCTCGAACGCGGACTAAAGCATATTGCACGCACGTGTTGAGTTACATGGCTGATGCGAGAAGTTGTGTGGGGTTATCAGATAGTTTGTCTTCTAATTTGTTCTGGTTCGTTTATCGAACGATTAATGCTGCAGTTGGAGTGAGTATTTATATTCAAGAGCATAGAATTTATGATTTGTTTACATTAATGAAAAGTAAAAACTCAGTTCGATGTTAATACGAAATATATGTACTTTTTGTAATAAGAAATTTGACTGACAACTGTAGCCATTATTCAACAATAAATGTAAAAATGACTTGAATGCAGCATGTTACTAGGAATAATTTTACGCCACAACAAGACACCATCACGTCCTGAAAATTTTCCTTCATTTCCCACTTTACGAGAAAGTGAGTATCTCGCCGAGACCAAAGCTCACGCGCCGCGAAATACGACAAAATTAAATTCCCCGCCGCGAGAGTTTTAACAACCGAAAAATTCCTCTCTCTCTCTCCTTTAATTGGCGAAAAACCTGTCACCCTATCCCCCCGCCACTAGAAAGGCAGTAAAAAGACCGACGCGTTCGCGCGTTCGATCGCAAATTGCCCGGTTATTATTCCGGCATTATTTAGGAATCGAACGTTTTATAATCGTGCGCATTCCGCGGTTACGATAACGAGCATGGCTAGCTTTGCGCGGCGCAATCTTGCAAAAATCATCATTATGGGAGAAGGGACGGATGCATGCGTTGGAAAAAGCTAGGATTTTGAGGAGAGAAGAAATGATATGAGTAGGGCTTTTATGGGTATGTTATGAGATGGAAATAGTCGTAGATGGGTGTAAATTATCGTCTGGTCGTTACCGATTCCATCGGGTCTGCGTTGTATCTAGTAATCGAAATACCGCCAGCTGTTTACGAAAGTAAAAGCTAAAACGTTTCTTTTCTGCATTATATTAAAAACGAAACCGTCCCACAATAAAACTCCAACCGAACCGTAAAAAAATATCGTTGAAACCCTCATCAAAAAGGAAACTGCAACACCAAGGCGCACGTGAATAAACAAAGCCGAGGCTCGCCTTTCCCATCCTCCCAGAAAAATATTGTTTCCCCGTTTCGAAAAAGAGAGCATCGCTTTCCCAACGACAGACGCGTATAAATCCGCGTTTGTATTCCGCGAGCTCGTCGAAGCGAAATATTTTCGCTGCCGGCGTTCCATTACCCGAATGTTTTCGCAGAGTGCGAGGGTCCACCCTCCTCGGCGCCGTCTCGTTACGCGCGGCTTGATCGCGATTTTATGTATGACGCGGCAGGGTCCAGAAATAGACGAGGACGGGTTCGTATGTTATGCGTCTAAAAGCGCGCAATTACTGGGAGTATGCGAGAGGGTCTAATTACGCTGGATTAATTATTTCGCGGGATGGTGCTTGTAGTTTACGAAGGGGTTGAGGATTGAATTGTGGTGGGAGAAGGTATAAGAGGGCTATTTTTACGGAGGTTGTTAGTTTATCGTTGAGTTATGTAAAGCGCGATTGTAAGCGAATGTTTCGTAGGTGGTGTTTGTTGCGAGTGGTTATGGTAAAGTTGCACGTAATGCAAATATACCCTGGTTTTATTAATGTTTTACGCATCCGAAGTGACTTAATTTCACTTTCATTCTCAAAACGATGCATTATTTATTCATTTCTCTTTCCAGGCGCTCGTGTCCACCGCGTCGCCAAGATTAATCCTCCGAAAATTCAAATCCATAATTTCCCAATCCTGTGTTTACTCATTACGTCAGGCTCGCACGTACCTGCCGAGAAAATTAATATCGCCATCAAAAAATGCAGCTCCGCCGATTTGTCACTCGAAGCAGTACTAATGAGCCTCCGCGGTACCTAATTTTCCCCAAACATTGCGCGTATAACCGAATTCCCAAACGTTACGTATCCGACTTAATCTCCTCGTACCAAGAAGACGGAAATACCGAGAGCACGGAAAATTTTCGTTCGCCAGTCAATTACACTCTGAGAGGGGTAGGAGGGAGGCTAATTCATGCGTCGCGCCGCTGTGCACTTCGGGTTCACGTCCAGTCGTTTCAACGAGTCGGCGCGATGCGCGAGCGGCTGACGTTGACGGTAATTAAGGGTAACAATGCCATTTTACAAATTGTTCCTCGTTCCGAGGTATGCTTAATTGGAGTGCGTCTTGAAAGCGCGAGGCGGTGAGAGATCGCATTTGGCTGGGGTAATTGTTCGCTCGTTGGTTTAACAAAGTGGGATGATTGCGTATGAATAATTGAGATTGAGGAAGCAAGTTTGGACGGCAGTTTTGTTCTTCACTAATTTTTAAAGTGCATCTCTCACTAGAGTTTGGGATCAAAAGTTAAGAACCAGCCTGCGTTCCATCCATAACACAAAAACTATGCACTTAATAATAGTAAAAACCGTTTCCAGCAACGTACTTATACAACCAACCTAAATTGCTTCTCATCCAGCCTGGAATATTATCGCTTATCAACTGGGTCAATCAGAGCCCCGCGATCAATTAAAACTCAGCCTCCAACGATGAAACGCATTCGCGAACTATTTCGCAACGTATAATCCGCCGGCTAATAAACCGTCGCGCACTCGCTCGCATCGCAATTTCAATCTCAATGCTGGCTGTGTGTATACTCGGTAGGCTCGTTGATGCTAAACGAAGCCGACGTATATAATGAATCCCTGAAGCTCATTGGCGTCCGGCGATATCTCGGTTATGCGAGGCCGGCTGCCGCCGACATAAAGCGATCCTTTGCGGTCGGTCAAGTCGCGTCTGCCACTGGTGGACTATGCAGTGGCAGGGAAAGTGCGGTATACTGGTATGTGGCTGATGAGAGGTAAGAGCGGATGAGTTGATGTGAGTGGTGGAGAAGGATGGGGGAATGGACGTAATAGATCGGTAGCTTTGAGAGATTTAATTGATAATTATTGGAGGATTGAATGGAGACGATGTAAGGTGATTTCGGGTTGGACGCGTTAACGAGGGGAAAACCATATGTCTAGGTTCGCTATCTTGGCGAGCTCGTTTCCGTTGACGTAATTGTTTTTTTTTACCCGCGCGTCAGGGATCCGAAATAAAATTCAATTTCGCTCCGAAGGTATGATAAAAATACATACAATAATAGGCGAAAGAGCAGAGCGTGCAGCGTGGACCGGCGCGTCGCCTGTGGTAATGTATATAAGCGCGCTAAAAATACGACAGGTATGCCGAAGCCAATGACTCTGCGGGCAAGAGACCGCGCGTCTCGACAAATTTTGGCTAAACGCGCGGCATTGGGAACATGACGAGTCCAGGTTGGTTGTGTGTGTTATTGCGAAGTTTACTTCTGCAGAATATACGACGACAGGATGTTGTAAAAACGCATACGATCTGATGCATTTAGAGAGGATGTGGGAATTTACTTGTACATATTATGCATTTAAGATGTTTACAACTTGAGAATTATATTTTAAACTGATTTATTTGCAGTTGATTGCTAATTAAAATAATTATCACTATAATATGCATGTAATAATTATTAGCTACATTAAAACTAAATCGTTCCGTGTGTTTATGGTTCCACATGACATATTTGTCAAAATAATACTAAAAATGCACTTTCATAACAATCACCATTTCATACCCCTAAAAGCACGTACCTCTTCACCTCTTCACCTTTTCACCTCCTATCAATTCCACCCTTACTCCTAATCACTCCTTAACCATCCCAATTCCAATCCCGCCAAGGGCCAAATTCCTCTCAGTCTCCCCTTAACATCTCCGGGAGCTTAGACACGTGCGCGCGCTGCTCCCTTTGCGTGAACCTTAACAGGAATGCGCGGGACTATTTATAAAAGGGTGCAGCGCGCGACGTATTAATACGCGTCTCAATTAAGGCAGTCGCATACCAGCGAGGCCCCCGTGTATATAGAAGCGCGCACCGTGAGATTCTCGGGATCACAGCGGCAACGAGGTAAAAACGAGAAGAGTCTATATCATTTTTTTTCTTTTTAGTCTAGGGTGGCGTGTTCATGGGAGAACGGAATGAAAATAGACGAGGCGCGGAATGCGCGCGCGCTTGGATTATGAGGGTGGCGGTGTATATCGATAGCTTTATTTATGGATGGAGGAATTCGATGGGTTTATAATGGGGGATTTGGAGGAGGGAGTGGGTGGGTGTATTTTTGGGAGATGAAAGGGGTTTTATGGGGGTGCTTAAGTTTGATGGGAAGAGTGGCGAGTGTGACGGTATTAGTTGTGGAGTGATATGATTTTTCTATTTTTGAGGAAATTGTGTGGGTATTTAGCGGTTATCGTATTTTTACTGCGGGAGATGGGTGAGCTTAGCGATCTTTATTTGTACAGCTGAACGGTAAATAAGGTTTATCGGTGTTTTTATATAGACGATTTGGGTTATTATTTAATTCAAAGAAGCTATTTTTATATTGAACCTTTATAAGATAGTTATTTATATTTATAAACCATTGCATCTAATTTGCAGACCGCTCGTTTGATATCCACGAGAAAGAAAATGGATAATTATATCGCACACAGCAAAAGAAAAAAATTATCAACCTCAATTTTATCAAAGCACGTCCATCGCACTCCAAGAAACAACGCGACATTCTCCTTACGAAAAACCACCCAGTAAGTTTAACAGCAAGTGTACCGTAACGAAATTCATCCAAACATTGAGTTCAACAACGTTCGAAGGCTGCATAACTGACGAGCCGTTGGTAAACGGGTGAAAGCACTCAGCGACAGAGTTTTGACAGAGGTGTGTGTATGTGGTGTGGTCGTCTCTTTTTCCTTATCTCTTTTTCTCGCTCATCCCGTGTAACAGGACGACTGGAGAGCGCGATAAACGAGCGATTAGCCGTGCGCGCTCCCGAGTCTGGCTCACGGCTTATCGCGTGTACGCCGGGAGAGAAAAATGTGAGCTCTTTGCTTTGCCTGGGATGTGTGTATGGGAGAGCGAGGCACGTTTGTCGTTTTGTGTGAACGGAGCTGGTTTACGATGCTGGGCTGGGCGGAGGTGGCTGGTATTGTTTTTGGGAGCAGGTTAGCGTTGCGATAGGGGGCGGTTTAAAGGCTTGTGGTATTGATTAGAAGTTTTGGATTTTAAAGTATACTTTAAAAATATTTCTTACTAATTTAAGTAAAATAAAAAAAATTATTTGAAAAAATCGATAAGGAAAATTAAATTTTTAAGTGCCTCTCATCGACATCACCTGCAGCGCTCGTAAAAACTTAAAAAAGAAACCACCTTCTGTAGCTCCTCATCGACACAAAATAAATCAGAACATAAACTGCTGAAGATTTATTCTACACCGACATCATTAGAGGCCCCACCGAAAAACGTCAACGCATCGAAATGCGCATCCAGGAATCCGGCCCCGCGCACGCGCCCTTTTTTTATACCGCTATATACACACACTGAAAGAGAGAAGTATGCAATTACATACAAGGCGCGTATACGCGCGCGAGTTACGAAAGCGCCGTGCTCTCTTCGAGCGCTGAATTAGTTCGCTCGCCATTGTCTCTCTCTCTCTCTTCGAGGTATACCTTTCTTTTTGCTTTTCCGCGCAGTCGTGCCTCCGGTTTGTGTGCCGTATTGTGACATGAGTGTGATCACTGCGGCCGGGATTTATTGACGAGAATTGCGGCTGCGGGAGGGTAATTAAAATTCTTCGGAGTTACGAGGAGCTTGATTTGAAAGAGAGCGCGCTGTTGTGCGAGGATTGAGAATGCGCGGATTCGAATGGAAAATGTGATTGTGTGTGCGGTAGGTGGGGTCGATGTTATAGAGGTGACATTTTTTTAAGATAAAAAACGTAATTGTCTTTTTGACAGGAAGAAATTGTTAAATAAATTTCTTAAATGGGCACGACATCCGAAACATTCGAGATCAATTTCGTCCCAAACAAGATCTCCTATCTCCAACCAGAGAAAAATTCCCATAATTTTCTCATTCCAGATAACGATAACGTAGACGCACTCCTTATTGTACACCGCCTAATCTAATTTCTCTCCATTTTCAGAGCCCACCCGACTTTCATCTAACCAGCTCTCTCAACTCTCCAATCCCTCATTTCTCCATCCTCGACCTTCGCATACATTTACAAAAAAACCTCTCTCTCTATCCAAAGCCAAACGTTCAACGATCCACATCGCCCGGAGAAACGTAATATCGTCCGGTAGGTACAATGACCAGAGCAGCGAGCGACTCGCGCCTATATCTGCATGCACAAACGACTCTCTTGTAGGTACTCACGTATGCATGCACGATACGCGGACGTTATAGGCTCGCGTGTGCGCCGGGTCACGCGTGCGAGGAACCAGTTTTCTCGCGTATGAGGCGAATATGCTCGTTGTTTTTCTCGTTTAGTAGAACGGGGGAGGGCAGTGTATAAGCGCGAGGTAGGATACGTGACGGTATGCACAAGCGCGCAGCGGAAATCGTGGGCTGCTTCGATTTAGCTGGGGAATTCGCCTGGTTTTTGGTGTTATTGAGTTGGAGGTGGGGAGGGTGGATGGGTTTTTTAAATGTTTTCAGTGGTGATGGGTTTTTAAAGCGTTGGCGACTTACGGTGAGTTGATTTGGGTACTAAGTTGAAGTAGCTTTGGAACTTACCTGAAACAGAAAAAATGAATTTGATTAGAAATTGTGTATAAGGTATGAGAATCTTTGTTATTAAAATTTAATGTTCGAATATATAATTCAGTGGCTTCTTATATTAGGGTAAGGGATTAAATCTACTTTTTAAAAAGCGCTCACGTTCATGCATTAAAATTTCTCGAAAACACGACAAATGAACTTAACCAGTTACTTATTGTTCATCATAAGTTACCAGAAAATTATTGTCAAATCTAATAAATAACACATAAACATTGATAAATGAAATTCCAATTCCAGCTTAAAACAAAAGACTTATACGCACACACACTACTAAACCCCATAAACAGCTCAAACCTCCACTCACAACTCCGACTTCCTAAAACAATCCCCCCAACATCTCCCCGCGCAAACCTTACAGAATCACACAGCCGGTAAACGACCAAACAGTCATTTCCACCTTCAACAAACCATTGAAAATAGCCGTCTCGAATGCATAATTCCCGCGCGAGCAAACAGCGAGCTAACCCCGCGCATCGCGGCTCCGTCCGTAAGGGCCGGCTATATTTAAGGGCGTCGCGACTACCGGCATTTCCTGCTGCGCGCAACTACAGCACGCACCCGCCGCGAGCTCATTATTTACGTAACCAGTAGGCTGCAGCCCGGCGTTTATGTAATAATTCGCGCACAGGCGCCGAGCGCAGATGAATGCACGTCTGGACTTGTGTATGCGTGTGGGTATGTGTATGTGGAAGCGCGAGTGCCACCCACTTCCTTCGGGAATTTGCTAATCGTCGTGTTGGAGTAGCTAGTTTGATGCTGGTTCGGAGAAGGCGCGGTAGCTTCTTGTTTTGGCGGGATCGATGGACGATTGTTGGGTGGAGGTAGGTTGGGGGTTGGTGGTTGGTGCGTGAGGTGAATTTGAGTGAATGGGATTATAATGTACTGCTTGAAAGTTTGGTAGAGAAATTGAAAATTAATATGTTTATTTTATTAGGATATATATATATGTATATATATATATATATATATATATATATATAGAAACAAACGTAAAATACACCGTTAAAGCGGTTTCAAAATATATTGATGTATTAGTTTTCCAAAAGAAATCGTCATCGTTAATAATTCATAATCACTAATTAATTCAGCCCCTTACATCATGAAAATTCAAAACGTAATATTGATTTATTAAACCACCACGCAAACTCCATCCATTCCTCTCCCAACGCAAAAATTCGCAAACTGTTATTTATAGACCTCACATAAACTCGGATCCTTCGGCTGCCGCTCGCGAGCATCGCCGAGTTAATTAGACGCGGGAGTGCGTCGGTATACAGCCTCGCACTCGCGTACATATAGGAAAAGTGACGGGGGGGCCTTGTAAGGTCGTGGAAAAGGCGCAGAAGGATTTTGTAACGCGCTTGCGCGCCAATTAAGACGGATTAGAAACTTATAAAGCGTCGTTTTCTTGATCGCGAGTCCGGCGCTATATGGAAAAGCGTTAGCAGCTTTTAATGGCTGCGGCGGACGCGCTGAATCGCTGATGATACTGGGTGAGTGTAATTCGCGAGTGGCTAATTATTTTCGTTAGTCACGCGCGTGGGTTGCGAAATTTTATTGGGAAAAGATTGTTG
>JAPYZA010006916.1:0-11917 GCA_030522685.1 Eupelmus azureus
CCATGCACTCCTTAAAATCCTTTATCTGCGTCTGGCACTTTCTCCAATCTTGGAATTCAAAAAAACATTCCTGAAAGAAAAAGATAATAACTTGTTATCTGAGAAGCATTAACTCGCTACTAAAAGTAATCTAATTTCAATTAACATACACACATTGTCAATCAAATAAACACTACATCACGTTTATCAAATAAACATCAAAACACTTGGCAAAATCTTTATAACGCTAACACAAACTATCACCAATTTCCATCAAGAAAGCCTCACCCCAACCCAAACTAACCCACGACACACAAACAAGCATCTACAAAAACACCTCCTAAAATCAGTGAAATTCTCCTTACTTGCACTTGATAATGTAAGTCAATGCAACCGGTCTTCTTCAGCATGCGCTCAAGCGGATCGTCGATTTCTTCCTTCTTAGCTGGCTTCGCATCCGCCAAACTCATATTCCAAAATTCCTCAAAAACATTATTTCAAAGCAGCAATCAAAAAAGTTCACGAGCCCAACAAACTCAGCGCAAGTGAATTTTCGGAGCTTTTTTGGAGTTATGAAATTCCATGCGTTGTGGAGGTATATAATACGGCTACTGCTGTGAGAGAAGACCAGACGAAAGCGGCTTCTTTCACTCGGCATTGTTGCCAACTGCTCGGCGAAACGATCGAATCCTCAAAAGCGCGCCTTTTCCGAATTCTTCATATTATCTCCGCAGCATCAAAAACCTACAGCGCAAGTCTCTAACCGATTGCTAAAAACGGCTTCGACAATCCACACTCCCATCTCCTCATTCCCAAACATTCGAAATTTCATTCAAACCGTCTCTAACATTCGAACGCAGCGGCTTTCCCTGTACTCACCAAGCTGGCAAACCGCGCGGGCGCTCAAATTTTCGCCGTAGCGCGGATTCCTTCAAGCCGGGCATTTTCTCCGCTTACATAGCACAAGTGTGCAGCTCCCGCGAGTGCGCGAACTCTCGAGGAAAATTCGATCCCTTCGCAATCCGTTATTAAACTTGATCTCCATCATTACCTCACATAACCACCTCGTGCGTCTACTCTACAAGCCGCGTTTCATCGATTTTTATAATTAGGGTGTATTCATTTTTGGAGCGTAAGGAGAGAGCCTCGGTGTTTTGGTTGGACTGATAAAGAGCCGGATCATCGCACGTGCGTTCATGTATAGCAGCGGCACTGCTTTTTTTCTCCGACGAGGGGATTGAACTGCTGGTATGCTGCGCGTTTTTTCGCTGAGGTAGTGAGACGATGTTGTGGGACTGCGGAGAGGTGCTTCTGAGAGACGAGGTGGCCGTGATCCTGATGAGGTTCTACAGCGAGAGGAGAAAAAGACTGTTTGACTGAGAGGTTAGTTTTGGGATTGCTTGGGGTGTTTATCGGTGTATTTTTGCAGCGATTTGTGTGAAGGATCGCTGGGTTTGGTTTGTTTGTGAAGGTGTGTTGTTGGTGTGTATGATGAGTTACTTTGCGCAGGGAGTAAGCAAGTGATGTTGATTTAATTTACTGTTGGGGTTAATTGAGTCCAAAAGGTTGCCGGACTTTTTGATTTTTGATGAATAGTGTTTAATTTTCCTTATAGCTTATTCAGTTTTGCGATTTCATTTTTGCCTTTGTTCTTTCATCGTCTATTATATTACTATAGTTGGATTTATTATACACAAAATTAAATAAATAAAATTTAAACTTTTATATCAATTTCACAAACCATCTAACTTTTCAGATAGCAAAAATTCTAACTGACCGGTCGCATAACACCTACCCAAAAAAGTAGCAAAAACCTAACAGAAAAAATCGTTAAAATCACAAAAAGAACCATTTAAATAACAGATCCTCAACCATCCAAAAGTAGCCCACCCCATAATCGATTAAATAACCAAGTAAGCAGCCGACGAACGTCAATCATTTCAATAAATTAAAACTCGAAGCGTACGATATACCAGTAGCTTTGCTGCACTTTACACACGTGAGAGGCTGCAAGTGCACATGCGCGTGGGCGGTCTAGCAGACGACGCGGAAGAAACTCGCGCGATTCCCCAGAACGACGTCATAATATGAGGCGAGGTGCAATTATTTATAAGCGCGCATGCCGGAAATATTTACTAAGCGCAGGTGAATGTTTGTAGTAATGTTTGTGAATATTTATTTACAGAATTCGTTTGGTTTGTTTTTTCGGGATAAATATTATGAGTTTGATTAAAAATAAAGTTTTTTAGTTGATTTTTGACGTTGTTGCAATTTGTGTAGAACTATTTTGTCTATAGGACTTTTAATTTCTTTTTTTAGTGATAACAGTTATTTATTATAATGTACGATTGCTTGGTTCCTGAAAAAAGAATAATGTTTTTTTGCAATATTCTTCTTCTTTTTTACTTTACATTGTACTATGCTTATTTCACTTGTTTCAATTACAGCTTCATTGATGTTACATGAACAGTTTCCTATCAATTTACAATCTTTTTTATTAGTATCATTAACCAATGCATCTTTTATTTCTTTCAAATAAAAAAACAATCTGTGAAACAGTTTCAAGACAAATCAAAATTAAAAGCACCTATAAACAAGATTACAGACATACATATTAAACAAAATCGCTGCAATCTTAAATCGTCTTATCAAAACAGCAACATTTCTAAAATCTCAACCAACACTGCCAAACAATCTCACTCCCCCAACAATTAAAAAAACATCCAACTGAAACCACCCACTTCACACAGCCAGTCGCAGAGAATTAGGAAGCTAGGCGGCTGGCAGGCGCGAGTCTATCGACCGCGTCTGCGCCTAGCTACGCTCGCCTCGTGCTTCCCCGACGTGCCACTGCTTCCTATAGGACAGAGCCGTAGTAGGGGATGCTCTGTATCCTCGCCCCCGCGCGCTCAGTTGCCTTTTCGGCTGGCTCGCGCTAGCTCGGGCTCGTGTAGCTCGCTTCCGGGATCGCGTTTCCTCGTGCGCTCGCTGGAGGACTCGGGTTTTTTTTTGCTACGTTGGGATAAAGTGGGTCGTGCGTGGGGTAAGACGCGGGGTGTAGTGAGGTGGCGAGGTGTGGGTGGATCGGAGAATGTGGGTCAGTGAGGATCCAGGATTGTAGGCGCTTTTTATTGAGGTTCGTGAATTTTGGTAATGGTTGGTTATGTTTTTGGATGAGTTTTGGAATTTTTGGGGATTGAATTGAACAGTTTTTTGAGATATGCAATTTTCATGAAAGGTTTGGATTTGAATTTGTGATTTTTTCTGAGGGATAATGATGCAACTTATTTTATTACTCGAAGTGTGTCTATTTAAAGAAAAATTTTTTAAATAAAAATGTCTTACAGCAATTCACTATTTACAAATATCAATATTAGTTTTAAGTTTATGAAAATTTTAATTGAATGATAAAATGATATTAAAAGATACTTTCAACAAATTAAGAATTTTTGGCTAACGGTATTAACATTTTTAATTATACTTACTTAAACATAATAATTGTAAGTATTAACTTTTTTTTATTTAATTTATGAATTTTAATTAATTAATGGATGCTATTTCATATTATTTTAATAATTTTAATTGGTATAATTTAACAATGTAAATACCAGTATAATTAAAACAACGTCAGCATTTACATTAAAACACAAACAATTGTACTATGACCCATAAATAAAAATTTCAGCAACTCAAATAAAACAATTCATTCTTCAATCTGTAGGCATCATTGTCAAAAAAATTATATACAGTTCAACTCAAAATCAAAACTTATAGTATCCTTTCCCACCACAAGCAAACCTCAGTAAAAAAATCTTGTCAAACAAAAAAAATATCAAAGCCAACAAATGCACATTCACCAGACGCAAACGAGATTGGCAAGCGGCGCGCGCATTGTTTCATCTTTTTTTAATCGCGCGCTCTCCTCAGGACGGCCAGAAAATCGACAGCTGAGCCGAAGTTGAAGGCCGCGCGCTTTTGTAGCTTCGCGTGCTTCTACATAACTATATACCCATGTATAAGATCGGTAACCGCGCGATTCTCTTTTGGAAGTCGAAATCGCGATGGCTCACGTAATGATACACTCATGTTGGAGTTTGATAACAATATCGATTGTTCGTGTTGTCAAAGAATGCGTATTGATAAAGTATAAATTGTTTTGAGAAAAATTATATATTTTTTTTTATGAATTTGGAGAATGTTTTATTTTAGGAAAATTAACATTTGCATTTATGATATTTTCTGTGGCTTTTGTAGAAACAAAGTTTGGCGGTTATGCGCTTGCTCATATTGCCTTTTTACAATCTAAAATATGCAAATCGGGTTTTTCTGGGAAGCTTTAAAAGAAACAAAGTGAGATAAGATTTTCTTTTCCTTTTAAAAGGAAGTTATAAATGTAATGGGTTAGAATATAAATTACTTGTTTAATCTTTAATGTTTTTAAATGAAATAGCATTACAATTTTTTTTTATATTCGTGTAATATCGTTTGTTGGTTTTTACGTTTAATTTTTTTAGCTATTATTATCCTTTAATTTCATTCGATCAAGGTCGACTACGAATTTTTTTATGCTTAACATATTTTTATTTTAGGAGAATTTCGATAAAGTTCAACTTTGTTCCCTTTTTAGGCAGCACTGGTACAGTTTTCTCAAACTATTGATCGTTTCTGTAAATCTAGGTTATTTAAAGACCATTTTGGCTTTCGGTCAAAAGTAAAAAAAATTATAAATTTATTTATATATATTAAACTTTATAACATAAATATTATTAAAATTGAGTTCTCTTATTTTCATAGACATTTATAAATTTTTATACAATAATTATTTTACACCTTAAACATTATCAGCAGCTCCAAATAAAAATGTAGTATCTCCCGTGCTTATATACACGAAAGATACGGCTTTTTTGAGGCATCGTTATCTCTTTATAAATATTGGCGAAAAATCGTTCTTTATTCACAGCACCTGCTAATAAAAATAATCTTAAATACAAGTTACATCATATCCTACATAATCTTCACACCAATAATCTCCGGTAAAGAGAAAATCGATCAAAAATGAATGTCAGTCACCTCGTGCAAAAGTAGTAAAGCAGTAAAGCACCGCAAAAGCTATTCCATAAGCCTCTCTCTTGCTTTCTTTAAAGAGAGCTTCCGCATGTTAGCGTATACATATATACGTCTAAGTTCAAGGCCGGCATCGCGCCGATGCGGGAGTTAGTTTGCCTCTCAACCGCCAGATGGATGCCAGTCATGCGTTTTGTCGGCCGGCCACTTCGACCTCCACTTTCAAAGCGCTGAAAAAGCTCATCTGTGCCTTAAAAAAATCAAACCTTCAGATCAAAAATCTTCCGAAACCCCCTAGAATCGCATAAGTGAAAAGTTGGAATTTAGATTGTTAATTAGGCCGCGGAAGAATAGGTAAAAGGCGGGAGATTTGAAATTGGCGGCTAAACTGGAACGTTACCCGCAAGCGGCTGGAAGAGGCTCCGAGCGATATATAAGGCCGAGGCGCTGCTAGAGAGGTATGGTAGTCCGATACTTCCCGGGTAACCAACGCATTATGAACGCGGCCTTGATATCTCTAGACCACTTCATGTGCAGTACACACGTACATACACCAAAACCGTCATCTCGATTTCGATAATTTACTTTAAAACAGACCGCGGAGGTGACTTTGACTATCATTTTTGGACTTTATGCCTGTTGATTATTTTATCTTATTTTATTTTTTTTTTGTTATTAACGTTGGTTGACAATTCTTATGCTCTTTTTTTTTTCTTACATTTGTTACATGTATAAACATTGTAAGTGTATATTATTTTATTTTACCGTTGTATATTTTTAAATAAGTTTTCAACAAATAAAAAATAATGTTAACTATTTAAGGGAATGAAAAATTAAATTCATTTATATTTCAAAATTTTCAATTTATATAAAAAGTAATATGCTCAATGAATATAAATGTAAATTTATCTTGGTACATGGAAGCGATTTTCAGTTTGATACAAGAGATTAAATTCAACAAGAGATAAAATAATCCCCCATGGTTTGGATAAAAAATAAAATCAATAGAAGCACTAGATTAAATAGCTTAATTACAGAAAATTTTTATAATATAGTATAAATTTTCTGTATTAAAATTTTAAATTTTAATGCAATTCACAATTAAATGATAAATACAAAGCTTTGAAAGCTTTCAATTGCAAGAAAAAAACGGTCAGAATAATCAATATTATCATTTCGTTTTATTTTTATTCATTTCTACTTTTTTATTACAAATAAACTTTTGTGAATTTAAATTCCAAATAATATCTGTTAATAATATTTGTAAAGTAGACAATCTTTAAAAATAATATTTTTTAAAGTTTTCTACTTTACAAAGAAGAGACCACCTTCACATATTAATTATTTGATTTATATGGGCATATCAATTTTACGGAGATTGCCAATCTTTTTAGACGTCAAAGCTCTATTAATCATGCGAACAAAGTTTGCACAAATGTTTACTCGATTCTCACAATTCATCATAAATATAAACACAGTTTGTGTGTGTTTGACGCTCCCCTTTTCATGACGGATGCTTACATCGGCTTAGCCACAAAAGAAACAAATTTGCGTCACATATTTTCGCCGCTCGTGTCGCATTGTTATGTATTGTAAAAGAATATTATTCAACAATTCTGAAAATTAAGATTCAAAGGCATAAAAATACACCCATTCGTATGCGCCAAAACGTTTTACCATTCTCCTAAAGAGACAGAACGCTTTCAACGCGAAGAAACATTTATTTAAAAAAACAACTCAAACTTTATCATTACCTCATCTCACCAATTATTAAAAAAAAAATCATAATCAATCTCCAATTCCCAAACCTTCCAACCAAACACCAACACCCCCAAAAAAATCTTCCACAAAAACAAAAACTCGATATCAGCCCGAGCCAATTTCGCAAAACAGCTCGTCTGCCGAAACTCTCCTACACATCGCTATCGTCACAGCCGACGAGGGGGGCCGCAACGATAAACAGCCGCTCCGCAAACAGCTCGCTTAGATTTCTCTTCCTTCCAGCGCTCATTATTTTCCGCCTTTTTTGTCGCCCCCAACACGCGCCGGCCAATTATGTGTATCGCTCGCGGTCCAAAGTCCAAAGCGATTCGTATCGGCTTGTGTTTAAGCGGGTATTAAAAGTGTCGAGTCGAGCCCACCTTTTTGTGTTGTGCATGTGTAGGTTGACGTGTGTGTTTTGCTGCGTCATCGGATTATTTGGTCAACGCACGGAATTTTTGACTCATTGCTCCGAGCGTCTGAGGAGGAAAACGTTGTGATGGATCGTGACGAGCTTATGGCTTCCGAATTTTCGGTTTGATAAAGAGAGATAGATATCGGGGAGAGCGATAGGGTAGCATCCTGAGTGATCGAACGGTTTGTGATCTCGACTGACCTAAATAAATGTTTTAACCTGCGTCTATGGAATTAATTTAATAGCGAAATATTCTTTTTAGATTTGTAGAGGTCGTTTGATTTTTTTTTGTAATTAATAATGTATTGATTATAACGGGGAAAAAGTTTCATCGCCAGACGATATTGTTAATTAGCGAATAAATACTTGATTGCTGCATTAATTATAAATAAATATTTCTATTGATAATTGTGATCTCAATGTTTTAGTGACGTAGTTGCGCTCGGATGACCACTAATTTATTTAGACATTTGCCGCGCGTCTTCTCTAATTGATTTGACACTTTTATGTCGAGCAATAAAATCTCACGCTACACCGTGTTGCAATGAGAGAAATACAGATCACATTTATTATTTTGTAAAATTAACATAGTATCCAAATACCGACCGTAGTGCAAATAATTATCAATGACATTTTTAAATAGCGTAAATTAAATGCAATATCGGAATGTAGAATCTATAAGTACAATAATTATTGTACGAATGAACACGTTAATTTATTGCTTTTATATTGCAAAATAATTTTGCAAGATTTGCTGTGCAGGTTAATTAAAATGCGGAAAAAAAGGCAACTTTAACCTGCTGAAAGTCTGCAGATATATAATAAAATATAAAGAACATACTGGTTCACCTTCGAATGTAACCACGTAAGAGATAAAAAGCAAATAAAGCGTTTTATATATTGTTTTCTTTTTTAACGACCGTGTGAAACTGACATTTAAAAAAATTTATAATGATTTAGAGTAATTCGTAAGCTTGAAAGTAATTTAAATATTGCAATTCTATTACTTTGGAATAATTTACTTTATCCGAGTGACGTAAAAGAAAGGAACTTACGTGAAAATAATAACCGCGCATTTGTGGTTAATTGAAGCTTACCGTAAAAGTTGTAAAGCTCGATGACTTTGCACTTTTTAACTCCTTATTTTCAAAGTAGTAAAAAATTTCAGTAAAACTAGTAAAATCTATTTGAATTGTTATACTCCTTAATTCTTTCTTCACAGTTATTCAAAAAAAAAAAACATCAAGTTAAAATCTTCAAATATCGCAAAATCATCAATCACTTACTAAAACACAAATCACACATCATTATCCATTCACCCCATCCGACATTCAAAAAAAAAAATGTCAAACTTGCCTCTCCACGTGTACCTGTATACACAAGTACCTACTACACATACCTCACGTGCGCGCAATGGCTAGCACTCGAGAAGCTCTCGGTGCCAATCGCGCTATCGGCCCAAAAAACGCCTAAAGTTAGTCTTGGCCGTGCCATCGTCCCGACGACGACTCGATCGTCGTGTTGCTGATCCTCCGTCACTCGTCTTCTTTCACTTACTTTCGCCCTTCGCTGCGCGCGAATTTTCCGCATTCCTCGGTAAATTCGGGATCATATAGTTTTTTTTTATTCCAAGTTTCGCGAGGTTGTGAAGTGGATGGTGTAGCTGCTAGTGGAATGTGGAGTTATTGTGCTTTTGTGTGGCAGAGGGAAGCGATGAAGTGAATGGAGAGTTCGGTTGGGAGGAATTTTTATTAAGGTTAATAATTTTTATTGTTTTGCTTGATGGCGTGGTGATGATAATCTTTGGAATGCTGATAATTCTCGTCGACTTTGATCGGGATCGAGTGGTGGAATAAAGAATTGTTCTTGTTAATTTTGGGATAATTTCGTTGAGAGGAACTCTTGATTAATCTGTTGTTAATGATATAATTATTGATAAATTAATAATTGGTGATGATTGGCTTGATTCAAAGCAATTAATTCTTTTAAAAGATATGTTTAATTCAGTTATTACATTCATTATTATTTTTTAATTTATTAGAAAATCTTGAAAAATTAAATAAAAAACTTACTTGCTTATTATCAAGTCGATGATTGCCTCTAAAAATTTTAAGCAACGTTTACCTTTATCATTCTCATATCTTCGACCGTCTAGACTCCTTAAACTACGTATCGTTTTGAAATATTTTCTAGTATCACAGTAACGCCGTAGCACTTAAGCCTATATTTTTTGCCCGACCAAAACGAGTTTATGAAATTTTTGTGTACACAAACAGGTTTCTCTCTATTCAAAGAAAGTTATATAATAAAACTTGGATTCGTACACCGTATCCCTAATTAATTTCTGCGAGCCGCATTTGCATTTGAATTGACCGAAATACCGGCAAGCCGATTGTTTCGTTGCATTTTTTTTGTTGAGAAACCTTTAGGTGCCTTTGCACTTTATAATCGAAACGACTTTGAGTTAATGTTTTGCGAAGAGCGAAAGCTAGTTCAGCAAGAGATGATAAAGTTTATCTCAATAGATGCGCTCTGGAATTTTAATTAATTTAATTTAACGCGCATTAATAAACAGTTGCTAAACTTGCAAGTCTTGGGTTGTTTTAGCGCAGTGTCTTTTTTCAAGGCCTTATGCCATTATTTCGATTATTTCATCACCCAACTTTTATGTTATTTCAACTATTACTATATACATATTTTAACCGGTATAAATATTAATGATCATACCAATGTTCGGGTATGTATCGAATATTTCTGAAGCGATTTCATTCGCTGTATTTTATTTCGATATCATCCCATTAAATTTATGATTTAATACATTAATTTAAATATACTGTTTAATAAAACGATGTTATAAAAGAATCCTTTTCGATTATAAAACCTTTAAAACATTAAAGAACTGAGTACCGCAAAAAATGTTTTGATGCCAAATTTCCCACTACAACCAATTATTGCATAAATAAACCACACATATCTTCTAATTTTACAATCCTAATAAATCTCTTACTTTGCATCTGTACACGTAGTAAGCCTTCCTTTTTCCTTCCGATTCATCCTTACAACCACTGACAAGCTTCGCTGCTTAATTAAGAAAAAAATCTCTTTTTTTCAGACAAGCTTTTCCAGCAGCATATAAAGCTCCACAGGAGCTCCCGACGTCGCTGGAATTGATTTGATCATTGGGGGCGGCAGCATGGCGGCAAGCGGCGACAAGAAGAACGACAACGAGAAAAACTATCCCACCTTCCAGTTTAGCGTCTACCATCCTGGAGGTCAGTTTTAAAACGGATGTTTTGATGTAGTTTTAATTAGGTGGGAGGATCCGCTGGTGAATTTTTTGAGGATGTTGATGTATAGGTGTTTGAGGAGGTTTGGAAATTATCGGTTTTTTGTGTAGTAAAACATGTTGATTTTTATCATGATTATGAGGAAAGATGTTTTCGGAAACGCACTATTTTTATTTTAAATATTTTTAAAGAAATAGTTGAAAATATATTTAAAAAATGTTTCTTGTTTGTAAAATTCTTGTTCGTCAAAAGTATTTATTTTAATATTGGTATTAAGTAATGTTGTATCTAAGATTCCAATTGTATCATATTTGATTGTAATTTATCAAATTTTTCGGTCTTTAGCGTTTTTTAACTTTATCTCAATAAGATTAAGAATATGACAGATTGAATTTAATGGAATTTATCTCAATAAGATTAAGAATATGACAGATTGAATTTAATGGAAAATTTTGACAGGACTCTAAAACATACGATGATTCACTTTTAATTACAAATTTAATTTCATCGAAGATTCAAACAAACTATGTAACAGACAAACTAATTTTGAGATTAAAAAAAATATCAAATACCTTAATGAAACACGGTGACTTGCCATGTTGTATTTATCGAAAAAATTGATAACAAAACCCCGATAAATCTAGATAAAATTAAATATTGACTTTTTACGTAAGAAACTCAGGTTTTTATCAAAGTTCATTCATCTGACTTTCACTACGATAATAATTTATACCTTATTCCACAACTATAAATAAACCCAGCAGTTTTTTTATAAAAAATTCCTGCACCTCATTATGCAAATTGCACAGATTAACTTTGCATTGTTAATTGCAAAAAACCAACTATAATCAACGCTGAATGCCAACAGCTAAACCACCGTTAAAAAAGATACATTTACAAACCGAATCAACTCGTGCTCTTCAAAACACACCTGCAAGCCAAAAGTAAACCCGACCACATCACAAAAAATTACGTAACCCCAAAAAACCACCACGCCACTCAAAAATTTCCAACCCAACGTAAACAAAACCATCATCAACCTCACACCGCGAAATTCAAGGTGATTCGAGCAACGAACCAACGAAAAAAAAGACCAATAGTGTCTCGAGACGATCAGTCAATGAAGAAGGAAGCGCTACTCATCGCGGCGTCCTGGCTCTGCGCTTTTTCGCCTAAAAATATATATCCGAGCCATCGCGTGGCTCAGCACTGTGCGTACATTGTTGCTCAGTTTTGATCGATTGCCAGCTCGATGCGACGATGACTTGGCCACTTTCGCCGATGCGCGTTTCTGATTTTTCATTGATGCGGCTTCGCCGGGACGTTCCTTACGTTTCTAGGGGCTTCCTGGTTTTTTCCTGTGTGTACTTTGGTGGCGGGAAAATTGGGTACGGAGTGGAAGTTTTTTTTT